>JAPDPK010000155.1:1427500-1680781 GCA_031772115.1 Heritiera littoralis | reverse complement strand
TACCCATTAAAATTGCAAAATCAATTTTTTTTATGATGGACTAACTCAAGGTTGTCAAGCTATGGTTGATAATGCTGCTGGAGGTGCCATGGGAGAAAAGACTGCACAAGAGACCTATGATGTCACATCTCGATTTCCACTTAATTCTTACGAAAGCCTAATTTGCGAGCTAAATTCTTTTTATTCTTTTACTTCGCATATTCGTTTGTAGGTGACTCTATATACCATAATTCAGTTTTAAGCGATCCTTGATCATTGAGGTCCTATTTCTATTTCTCTTTAATTGATTCAATTATGATATTCGTCTTAAACCATCAAGTACTAGTGATTTATATGTACTTTATTATTGCACATATCAACACGAACACCATCTTGAACAACCATCAAACCATTTCATCTTGATAGTAAAATAACATAGCCTACATCCCGGACTTTGTTTACACAACCAATCAAAACACAAGTAAATACACTGTGCCATACTCAATCTGTGTCTATCTAGTGTGCTGGAAGCCATATACCAGAAACTACATGTGGGAATCACTCCCGAGGAGCTTCCCGAGTCAAAAGCGTCACGATAGTGATCCTCAATCTGAAAGGGAGGGAAGGAAGAGGGGAGTGAGTCATAAACTCAGTAAGTAACTACAGAAGCAACTTAAAAATCATAACCTGTATCTCTCAGTTTTCAAACTCATAAATCATATATATCTGATAAATCAAATTCGATATGTTGCAGTATAAAACATGACTGCATTTTAAAAACATACGGAATAGCATCTCAAATCATATAATGCGTATATAAACCATGTTTAAATCATTCAATTTCAATCATTTCACATATACTGTAAAAACATGTCATATCTAGAGTTTCATATAAAATAAACCATACTCTAGACAACGTTTAACATTTAGTGAAAGACTACGGATGCATCCCTATTTTGGTATCATATCATCTCTAACCCATTGTAGCTATCAATGGGATAGTTTCCCTCGTGGGGCATCTATCTATGATCATAGATCGTCCCAGTCCCACTGATCAGTTGGAAACTGAGGAATCTGTCCACGACTATTGTTGGACAACCTGGAATAGTCTCATTAGGTAACATGTACATATCACGTATATATAAACGAGGTTCCATGCCACACAGGCAGAATCACTCGATATATATACTCTATGCCACGAAGGCATATGCCACTTAGGCATTTCCATAGGGTACCTGTCTCTAAATCAAAATGTCATTCATTTTTTTTGCAAATCCTTTAAGACAAAGCCAATCATCAATCGTCAAAACATCATCATAAATCATACTGTCCAATCGATAAAATAGATCATAGTGCCAAGAGATAAGGCATAGCATCATCAAGATACTTAGAGCTAACACAATAACGATCTATCATAGCAATCTCCCAAAAAAGGACGCTGCTTATGCATAGACCAATTAACCCTGGTTCATTGATCAGATGATACCGGGACTTGTCCAAATGTAATATACGGGACAAGCCGATCGTTCCCGAGAGCTAGTCATCAAGATATAGTGCTCTAAGTCAATTAAGAACGCCTACACAATTCTCAAGGTACGGTACCCTAAGGTCTCAATACCTCAGGTTTAAAACAGTATCCAATATCAATCTTATCAAATCAACCTTCCAAGACTTTGTATCAAAATCATAGTGCATAAATATGCAGCTAACAATCATGGGCTCGCTAAGCTTTTAAAGCACTTTAAGTCATAAAACAAAATCAGAAAACTGTATCAAACCAAAAACCTAGTTCAATTTGGAAACTCAAAAGTGTCATCATATTAAAGCAATAATACATAAAACCAAACAAAGATTTGGCGAGCCTACAACATGCTTATAAAACATTTTTAGAAAGCTAAACCAATCAGTCAAGGACAGGCCCAATATGCAGCATTTTCAATATGCGTCAAAATCGATTTCATATGCAACATTTCATTTCGTTTCAATACCAAATTAGAATTTAAAACATCATATGATGATTTGGATGCAAGGTAGTTGCTTAGGGTTACTTACAGTACTTCCTTAGCTTCTGAATCAATTCTCACTCGCCCAAGAAGTCTTGCAGTGTCGGTGGATTTCAGGTCAAGCTTAGTCCGTAGGACAGCCCTCTACATAACACATAGTAGATTGAATCAATCTCGATACTTCCATCAATCTCAGTACTTCCAATTATAAGCTAACATTAAGCATTGTATAATTCAACAAGAAACGATACTTGGCAATGTTTCCAGAATTATTCAAATATTAGTAGTACTGTTTATTGTCTTTTCATTCACTTGAACTACTTGTAACCCACTTGGTCCATTTCTGCCTTTTAAGATTTTGGACCTTATGGAATTGTGCGGGCCTTAAGTGAAAATTTTAGAATCTAATTTTCCTCACTCAATTCCCTATTCAGAAATGCAAGGCTCATTTTCTAATTTAATCTGTATTGTACCCAGTAAATTTCTAAAGTTCTATCCATTTTTGGCATGTTAGGCAGATTGATTTCCTAACCTTTGTGCATTAAAATTTATTTAGTAATCATAGGAGTATACAAAAATTATGAATCAAAGACCATGTGAAACCTAATCCAATTCTCTATTCATATGCGCAAACTTCACAATTTATCGTTTCTCAATCATTTACATTGATTCCATAAAGTTATTCTATGTACAGACATATTCAAACAGAATGGTCATCTGACCTTAGTGCATGAACTGAAGGAAACCGAAACAAACACGTAGCGGAATTTAAATCATTCGGCCTCCACCAGGATCGATTCGGAGAGTTGCCTGATTAGGGTTTCGAGATTTTACCTAACGTTTTCTCTGATTTTCTATCGTTGGTCGAGTCACAAGCAACAACTTTTGCGTTCCTGCCTCTATGGTATCCACACGAACGGATCTCACGACTCTTGAACGTCTCACGATCAGAAACCTTAAAGAGCGTTTTTTTTATTTTAACCGAATTGCTAGCTTCGATTAAAATAAAATATTTTGTTTTTGTTTGAAAGAAGCTCTAAAACCACAGAGAACAGGTTTCTCTTTTCTGTTTTTGTGCGGCTCCATTTTAGAAAACACAAAACCTCCTTTTATAGGCAGTAAATTTTACCCTAAAATTTACTGTCAAACAGAACACTAATCCTACTTAGAATAGGATTAGTTATATCCTTAATCCAATTCAGAATAGGATTAGTTATATCCTTAATCCAATTCAGAATAGGATTAATTAAGCTCCTCATTGATCCGTTCTAAGTGTGCGACCCAATAGGTTCTCAAAACAATGGCAATGACAAAATTGTCACAGGCAATGAGCGGTATCTAGCAACACATCATTGCTACCCATGTAACGAGAATGTCAATGACTCGACATAACCTTACTCGTGATAGATGTTACCGTGTAGTCTAATCCCCTTATCCTTTGATGTCTTGATTAGACACAAGTCATGGAATGTGTCACACTTGTATAGTCTAATCAGCGTTTCTTGATTCCTGAGTAGACTAATTAAACAAATAAAATCAATATCTCATATTGACTTATTCGAGCACGGCCATGCATTTCTTAGTCTCACTCTATCAAAGGGCCCAAGACATCACTCTTGTTATATAAGAGGGATAAATCCTATCTTGATCACTCAACATCCCTCTACATAGATCAAGGCATACCCAATTACTACCTTTATAGTCCATCCTGTTACGAATGACATCTAGCAGCATTAAAGTATGCGATTCTCTATGTTGGGATCTCTGATGATCTCAAGTCAAAGGATCACATACACCATCATCACTATGAGAATCGCTTATGACACTCATATAACAATCCATGTAGCGTTCTCATGGAGGGTTGATCCAGTACATGGTTCTCTAACATGTACCTATGTGATGACTTGATATCCTATATCCATGACAATGGTCATCAGTCAACCACATACTAGTCTTATCGTATCATTGTTATCCTTGTTTACAATAATACTTGACTAGGGATATTTTAAGAATAGTGTGTTATTACTATTCTAAGGACATTATCATATAAGATTACATTACGCAGTTATAAGACAAATATAATAGTGAACTATAATAAATAAAAATGTTATGATACATAATAAAATGCCAAAGTCAATTATCTAATGAATGGTTCTAAGGGCATAATCCAACATGAACTGCCTCATATATCAACATAGGGATTTCCAATTTGTATAAACCCAAAACCATATCAATCCTGACTTATTAACCTTTTTGGAAATGTGAAGTTTGCAATCAAAGTCAACCTGGATTATTTTCTAGATATTTTTGAAGTTGACACTAAGCTGTTTGTCCCCTACAGTGAGTATCCTGCATTCATATATACATATCTTAAGCTACATAATTCCAAAATCACAAATTCAGGAACTGGATGAAAGCTAACTCATTTCCCTATCTAGAAATGTAAGGTTCTTATTTTAATTCTTTCTAAATCAACATCCGCAAATTTCCAAATTTGCACAATGTTCTAGTAGTTTTCAGGCACAGTGTTATACTGACCTACTTGCACAAAATACTTCATATTTAATTATAGGCATATCCAATTGGTGCAAACCTAGAACCATAACAATCCTAACTTAACTACCTTTTTGGAAATGTAAGGCTTGCAACCTAACTCAATTTAGGCTATATTCTACAATTTTTCAAAGTCAGAACCATAATTCACGTTTCTGGACAGAGTATCCTGTACTCATTTGTACATATCTAAAGTTATAGAAATCCAAATCAAGAAATTCCAAAACTGACTTTCTCCTAACTTAAAAGGCTATCCACCATAATTTTTCCAGAATTTTTCTCCCTGTATAACAATTAAACTGAACGATTTAATTGCAACCCAAAACAGAACATAGATTCCAGATTTGAACATCAAGTTGGAATTCAATTAATCCTTCATCCATACAGCACCCATTTGATTCACTTCATCGTAATTTCATTTTCATACATAATAAATAAATATTGTAAAGTCAGTACATTATCTCACTTACCCACGAATCCCAGCAACTAAGCTTCTTCAAGATTCACAAAATCAGTCTTTGGCCCAATTCTTTTTTTTTTGGCCAAAAGCTAAACTTCCTTCTCTTCCTTTCGATTCATACCTTGACACATGCATACTTTGCATTCTTATGTGTAAATCAACTTAGAATTCATGACATTATATTTTAAAACTTCCAAAACAGCAAAGTTCTTACCTTAACCATGAAACCGAGAGCAATCCCCCAACTTCTCTCAAGTTCAATATTTACCGTGAGTCAAACTTTACATGCGAGATGATTTTGGTCTTGCCCAAGATATTTTCTACCTGCTCCCTTTCTGAATTTGCAAGAACTAACGAATTCCCTTTTCAATTGTCACCTTTCTTCTTGAACCGAGACCAAGCTCTTCCTTCCTCGGTTTGGATTCTCCCTCTCCCCTTCTCAGCTTCCAACCTTAAAAGTTCATGCTTGTAATTTTAAAACTCCATTCTGAATATATCTAAGCTAATTAAATCAGATTTGTTTTATCCCTTACCTTAGAATTGCTCAACCCGTAGCTCTCCTTCAACCCTTCTCTCAGTTTCCTTCAAACTGAATGCAAGAGCCACACGCAACGCCTATCCCTCCTTCTCCTTTGCTTCATCACCCAATTGTCATCTCTTATCTTTTCTCACAACTCCTTTCAAACCGTGGCTAACATGAAGAATTTTTTTTTAAATCGAAGGCTGTGGGGTTTGAGAGAAAGGAGGCTGATAGGTTTTGTAGGAATTACAAAAGGAAGTCAACAAAAAAGAAAGGGGTTTGGCCTATGGTGGCTAACCGATCCCTTTCTCCCCTCCAAGATTAACGCCTCAAATGTTATTCTTCCTTTGCTATACTGTTTCTGGTCTGTACAAGGGAGGAGAAGTGAGTTGGTTCAAACATGATAAGGAGAGTCACGGTTTAACGGGTTATAAAAGGGCCCAATCAAATTTTAATCTTTCCTTTAACTATTTCTTTTAATTTTCAACTAGGCATTACAACTTAATTATATTTGGACACCCATAAATTTTATTCCCATTCCATTTAGGTCTTTGGGAATATCTTTTAATCACACTAGGCCCCAAATTTTTTTTATTTAAACTTCCCGATTTAATCAATTCATTCGATCAACCTTCTAATTACTCAATTTCAAGCCTAATTTCCAAAAATTAACTGTATTGATATACAAGAAATCTAAGGGCATGCCATACATGACTAGAAAGGTCTCCAAATTAACTTTTCAACAAAATTTCAATCACCTGAATCGGAGTTCTCTATCAAAAGTTATGCCCGTTTCATTACCCATTGCTCAAAGTTAGAATTTCCTGACTGTGATGTGAATCTAAAAATTCATTGCTATTGATCCACATTGAATTAGACAGAAAGTCTTATATCGTCGAAAAGCTTGTCGAGTTAGTTTTCGATAAAAATTTTAATCACCTTAATTGGAGTTTCCTACTTGATTCTTTACAGAGGTGTCGACTGACAGGTTTGACTGCACATTGTTCAAATTTGGATTTTTTCTGGTATTAATCCATAGGGAACTAAATTATGAGCTTTTTATGGATAAAGTGCCTTTATGTTAACCTTCATAAAAATTTTACGGTTTATCGTTTCGATACTCCAATCAAGAGATATAACCGAAACAAGGCAGATTGGTCATAAGCTAAAGGCTGAAATTTTCGATTTATCGTCAAATTCTTGGATTAGGCCCAAATAATACCACATGAAACAAATTGTCTTACGTGAAACCATTTATGATGAATTTAAGGTACTTACATGGTCTCTGGATGAGTTTGCGATCCCGTGAGATCCGTCAACTTGTCTGTATGAAAGCCTGCGTTCCTAGCCAAAATCCGAAAGTGTCACAATTTGGCCTCTAAACACTTCTAAGGCTCGTTTAACACTATTTAACATGTAGAAGAAATTGTGGTTATTACATACGAGCTCTACGAGATGCTTGGAGCTAATTCGCAACAAAAGAGTGTTAGAGGTAAATCTTGATGTTTTTATGAGATTAACACTAACACTAAGTTGGTAATGCAGGTTTCAGAATTACCCAAGCAAATGAAGTCCATGTGCTCGATGATTATGGGTCAAAGAATGCTAGTGTCTAATGAGGTATGTGGAATTTGTGGGATTTATGGTCATGTTACTAATGCTTGTCCTTCTAGTGAAAAATTCCCAGATTTTGCTGAGCAAGCCAATAAGATGAACTCTCATAACCCATGGGTGAGAAATGATCCTCTTTCAAATACTTACAACCCGGGTTAGAGAAGTCACCCCAATTTTTCATGGAGTAACAACCTGAACTAGAATCAAGCAAGTTCTTCTTTCCAACTGCGGAAGCCATCTTTAGAAGATACAAAACTTTATAGAAGTTTGTCAAAGTAATCAACAAATTAATGAACAATGATTCCAACAACTAGAGGCTTCTCAGCAGAAATTAAAGGTCCAAGTTGGACAAATTGCCGAGGCATTGCAAGGCCATGTTCCTGGAAAATTTCCAAGCCAGCCTGAGCAAGCCAAATCTATTACTATTCTAAGAAACGGTAAGGTATTTGATAATAAAATGAATGATGATTTTGATGAAAGTTTAACCTTACCTGCAGGTGATGAGGTTGCTAAGGAAAAGCACCAAGATAAAAGTCCAGGTGGTGGCAAAAAAGAGGATATTGAGAAACCAAATGAGGAGTCCAATCCATCTTGTGAAACTCTTAAGTTACATAAGGCGCAACACCCCTATATTCCTTCTATTCCGTTTTCCAGCAGACTCAAGAAAAGCAAATTAGATAAGTTATTTTCTGAAATATACGATATTTTGTCTAAGGTTAATGTGAACTTACCTTTGCTTGATATGATCAGGAACATGCCATCTTATGCAAAGTTCTTAAAGGAATTGAATAGTCACAACCGTAAGTATAAGCCAAATGAAAAGGTAATGGTTTCGGAAACAGTAAGTGTTGTGCTTCAAAGTAATTTGCCACCTAAATTAAAAGATCCTGAGAGCTTTAACATAACAATATTGTGGGAGGTTCAAAGAAAGAAAGGGCTATGTTGGATTTGGGTGCAAGCATCAATTTAATGCCTTATTCTATTTACTTGCAATTAGGTTTAGGAGAATTAAAACCTACCATAATGTCTCTACAACTTGCTGATCATTCAATTAGATATCCTGGAGGCATTGTGGAGGATATTTTAATTCAAATTGATAAACTAATCATTCTTGTTGATTTTGTAGTTTTGTACATGGAGAGACAGTCAAAGAATGAGCATGAGCTACCCATTTTGCTTGGACGTCCATTCATGGCTACATCAAAGACAATCATTGATGTTCAAAACGGGAAACTAACCATAACAGTCTTAGATGAGACTGTGGAATTTTCTGTTTTTAATTCTTTAAAATTACTTACAGATTCTAATAATTGCTTCTCAGTTGATGTTCTAGACTCAGTTGTTGACTCTAATTTTATGCAAGATAAAACAGATGACAATTGGCTGGTGGAGCTAGGAAGCTCCCATTGAATGAGTTGGATGAGATTCAAAATGAAGCTTATGAGAATGCAAAGATTTACAAGGAGAGAACAAAGCTATACCACGACAAATCTATTCTCCGAAAACAGTTCAAACAAGGTATGAAAGTTTTACTTTATGATTCACATTTGAGTCTCTTTCCAGGAAAGTTGCAGTCAAGGTGGTATGGACCATTTTTGGTGCGGAAAGTGTTCCCTTATGGTGCAGTTGAGATTGAGAACATGAGAACAGGAGCTAGTTTCAAGGTGAATGGGCATAGATTAAAGCCATATTTGGAAGGCACTCCAAAGGGTCAGATAGTGGATTTCGTTGATTTGGAGAAGCCTTAGACCAAGCATTCCGTCTTGCCTAGATATAAAATAAAGCGCTTGTTGGGAGGCAACCCAACTAGGTGCAATTTTTCATTCTTTTTATTTTTATTTTATTGTTTTAGTGTGCACATTCCTACTCTTTTATTAATCTTTGTTTTTCAACTTTGAGGACAAAGTTTGATTTAGGTTTGGGGGTGTGGTTTAGTTGTGTCCGTTTAGTTCATTATTTTTTAAAATTCTTTTTAAAAAAGTGACAATTTAAAAAAAATATATATTTTTTGGATTTATGTTTTTTTTTCACTATGATTTTTCACTAGCCTATGATGAATATGAGAGAATTTTACTATGGTTAAGTGATTATGAGAAATGAGTACTTAGGTAATTAAATAATTTGGTGTTAATTTTATGCACTTCATGATTGATGAACAATTGAGCACATAAGCCATACTCTTATGAATTGTTGATACTTAGTGACTGATTATGTGAACTTGTGAAATTAGTGATCATGCATGACACTCTAGAACTTGTTTTATTACACTTGAGGGGAAATCATAGGCAATTGATTGACTTAGAGATGATTTAGGCATTCCTTGGAACGTTTGAGCCTTTCAAGCCTACCATGTTACATATAATTCACTAGTATACTCCATTGAGCCTTATTGAAAGAATGGCATATGCAAAAGCATATGAATAGCCACCATTCGTATTTTCTTGTAACCTCATTGACCTTACCCAAATTAGCCTAAAAAACAATGAATGTGCCCTTAAAGAGAGCTTTAATGCACATATCTATCATTGAGAGGATGTGATTCAAGAAAAATTTTCAAGCTAATAAAGGAAGAGGTTCCAAAAAAAAAAAGATGTGTGGATCATGCCTTGACTCCATTGTGATGAAAAAAAAAAAGAAAGAAGAAGGAGTTTAAAATGTGGCATGGAAATTGTCATCCACAAACAAATATATGAAAAAGATAGGTTTGGGGATTGTGGAGCTAAACATGTGGAGTTCAAAAAAAAATAGAAAAAAGAAGTGAAAAAAAAGGGAGAGAGAAATTTAGTATGTGCTAAGCATTGTTAGCTATCTTGTTTTGATTTTTACCTTCCCTTTCTTTGTTAACCAATACCTTGGCCAAACATTATAAGCTAATAAAGACCTATTGATCTAAGTTGATTTTATCGTCTACATTAGTGGAGAGATGTAAGAAGAGCAAGCCTATGGAGTGTCAATAAAATATAAAAAAAATTTTGAGATCACATCAGTTATTCATGAGTTGGAAAATTTTATGTAACAGTTTGAGTGTACATTTTTACACAATATTTACTAGTAATTTACATATTTTTACCGGTTGAGCTGTCTGTGATGCCTTTAACAATTGATCATTAATAGTAATAAATGATGAACATTTATTCAATAAATTCGGAATATAAAAATTTTTACAATATTCCATACACTTTACATCCCCTGGTTCTCTTTTTCAATAGTGTAGTACTATATAAAAGTGTCTGAATATATAAGAGAAGTGACTGTACTTTTAAATTTCAATGCTCTATGCCCCAGTAGGCTATTTGCAGCTATATTTATCCGAGGAAGCCATCAAATAATCCTCGTAATAAATCTAAAAAATTTGAAAATAAGGGGTGAGCAAACCACATGCTCAGTAAAGGAGTCGTATGTTGCTTGATATAATGAAAACTATATGCCGTAAAACATTTATTTCCTAAGGATGTACTAGGCACAATAAAGGAAGGATACTATAGTCGGTCGAAAAATCAAAATGGAGTGTGGAAGGTATTTTGGAATACCTGTCTTGTCTCGGAAACCCAGAGCGACTATAAAGGGTAATTTATAAATTGTTCTTTATAAAACAATTTAATTACCCATCTTTCCATAATTATAAACGGGATAAACCATTTATTTTCCTTCCTTTCAGTATAGTTCAAAACACGTGCAGTACAGTGGTAAAACAGTAGTTGCAGTAAACCGTCTTTTCAGTATAGTGGCTTATAAATATCCAAATCACTGGATAACAGTTCAATCATTATTTTTATTTTAGAAATAATTTTCAACATATTCTTTCTCGATAATAGTAAGTTTACTTCCAGTTCAATAAACAGTATTCTGTACAATTCAGTTCAGTAACTAGAAATCAGTAGGGTTTAGTTCAGTAAACCGTAATCAATAGCTACTAGTTCAGTAAATAGTAATCAATAGCTTTCAATTCAGTAAATAGTAATCAGTAGCTACTAGTTCAGTAAACAGTAATCAGTAGCTACCAGTTCAGTAAATAGTAATCAGTAGCTACCAGTTCAGTAAACAGTAAGTTGAGACTAGGTATTACCCTACATGGTATCATGCTATAATTGTCCACTGGAGACACAGTAATTGTTCCCGAAGGAACACAGTAACAGTATATAGTTAGATCTATGGCCATAATTTATAGGTGGTCCTCGGTGTACACTTGCCAGGTGACTTCGGGACCGCTGATAACTGGCGAGTCAATCAGCCACATGACAGTAATAGTATAATAGTAAAGCATGAATCTTGGGGCCTAAAGTCTCAAAATCAATTTATTTCTCAAAAATACCTTTAAGGAACATTTTGTAAATTTCATTATTTATTTAAAGAATTAATTTCCAAAAAGGTTTTTTTTTCTCCATTTTCATGTACAGTAATTCCATCAGTAAATATTCATGTATCACGTGAGAAAATAAATAAATATTCGTTTGAATATTTAATATCATATAAAATAAATCAAATTCTCACTTTAATAAAAATATATAACATGAATATTTAATTTTTTTTATAACTTTCTCATAAATTCCAACCTATGGAAAATTGACGGAAATTACATTCAAAATTTCTCATTTAAATCATTTCATGCTTCTAAAATATTTTATAATATTTTAGAATGTTTTAGGATTTTTTCCGACAACATAATGGCTGCGGATTCCTAACCTCCTGCACACAAATCGCAGTATATAAACTAGCTTATCAACCACAATTTTGCATGTTTTCAAACCAAATCATGCATTCAATATTCTCATAAAATTTAGCTCGAGAAAACATGCAATTCATTATATCACAATAACTCACACACTCCCCCCTTACCTGTCTTACGAAACCGAGCTCCCCAGTTGCACCTATCAAAATCCATAATTCCTAGCTGCAATATAAATTTATCAAAAATTATCAATATTTTTCCTTTTACTTTTAAGCCTCCAATTTTCATAAAATGCAGCCACTAATGACATAGCATATGCACAACCAATATAATTTATACTGGTGCTAAAACTGAACTTTTCCGTTTAGCTCCTTTTTCGGTTCCGATTTCATCGGTCTTCTTCTTTAAATTTCTATATTCATTTTCTATTATGAACCTATAAAATTCAGCACTTAATCATGCCCAATTGAGTCATGGCCAAAATCCCCCTTTTGGCCATTTTCTTGATTTTGCTTCCATTTTTCCACTTGACCTTTCTATCATTCTTATTTCATATCAAATTATTAATTCATATTATTTTCATGCAAGAGAGTGCACGTCTTCTATGGATTCCTACCTCCACCGAAACCCATAATTGACAAAATATTGCTTTTTAAATTTCTTCCATAATTTAATGATTCGAACTCAATTTCTTTACTCACAAATCATTTTCTATTAATTTCTTGCATGACAACACAAAATCTCATTCAATCTCATGCCAATCGAACATTCATTTTCCATGGCAAATCTTGATCTAGCCAACCTCATGTATAACAAAATTCATAGACTTTATTTACACCTTATACTAAGCTAGAATATCACTTTAGATTTAATTGAAACAATAAAACATTAAATCTCCTCACCTCAACCGAACTAGCAACATCAATTTTGTGTTGTTTCCTTGCTAGTCAGCCCTCCTTTCTTGGTCTTTTAATGGTTTTAAGGTGTATGTAAGGTCTATGGATGTGGTTGATGATTAAATAGCATGAAAATGAAATTTTTCTAAGAAATCCATGGAAGAAACGGCTGCAAACAGAACAAAAATTGCGCAGCAAAACAGAAACCATGGAGCAACAGAATAGAATCGGTAAGGAAGAAGAAATTGCTGAAGTTTCTGTTTCAATTAGTCTCCTTTTTATTCTTTTTAACCAATAAAACTTTGCCACTTATTCACCTATCCTATTTCCTCATCATTTCCTTGTTTTATTGTGCATTTAAGACATGAAGAAAACTGCAGCAAAAGAAATCGGCTGGAGTCATTTTTTTTCTCACATGTTATTGACTTGTTTGGCCTACTTTTGCTATATACTTCAGCCATTAAATCAACCATATCTCCAATCAACCAATAGCATTTAACCATCTTTTCAAATACAAGATTTTCCCTCCATTAAACATTATTTGCTGTCAATTTTTGTACCATAAAAATTAAAGTTAACTTTCCTTGAGATGGATCCAGCCGGCAGCAGTATACCAACAAAAAGAAGTGGCGTAGGGATGAATTTGCTGCACATAATAATTAACCTCAATAGGCTTCAACCAATAGGAATTAAATTCCCTGTTAAACTTTTAATTTTCCTTTAGATGAATCACGGCATGCAGTCCATAGCAGAAGAAAATTGGCGGGCATTCCCATTTTGCTACACGATTTTAACTTGTTTTCCACCTCTCTTTAATATATTCCGATCAATGACACATTAACATATGTCCAAAATAAAGATTTCCCTCTCTTATAAACCATATATTTGCATATTACAATATGGAATTATCACTTCCATGAATAATTTTCAGATTTATTTTCTTTATTTATTCAACACCTTCAATTCATCCTTTAACATATTTTCCACCTCTTATACACCATATTTAGAAATCATAAATCCAATAAATCCAAATTATTAAGTGGAAATCCACATTCAATATTTATTTAATTTTACTAATTAATTTATTTCCACTATCAAGGATTTACGAAAATATGGTGTATAGTATTCTAAAATCAGGTCTCACATTTTAATTGAGTACTGACAAGGAATTTGAGTTTGGCTATGTCACGACCCGTGACCACATTTTTCATCTTCTTATACACATCTTAACCGGTTGGGCTGTCTGTGATACTTCACTTGTACTGACTGTTAAACAATTTTACAATGTATTGTTTATATTATACACATCCCCTATCGTAATTTATCAGATAAGTAGTACTGTTGACATGTCTAAATACAGAGAATAAATGATCATACCTCAAATAAACAGTCGGTCTGACACATTGTCCTTCGTGTACAGCCAGGATCCACAATCCATTGAACTCACATTCATCAAAACCTGAAATGTTGAAAATTAAGGGGTGAGCAAAACCACGGCTCAGTAAGAGAATTATATGCCTCACTTGATACTCAGCTTCCTATATGCTGAAAATCTTTTTCATTTTTCCTATGGGCTCTAGGCTCGCATGTAGGAAAGATACTACAGTCGGCTAGGGATCCGAATAGAGTAAGGTAGGTATTTTAGAATACCATACTTGTTCCGGAACCTAGAAGCAACTGTAGAGAAAATTTTCATTTCGTTTTGAATTAATAAATCCTTTTCTCTTTCAAACTTTCATAACCTTTTTCATATGCTTTTCAAAATAATGCTTCTACGAAACAAAGCATTTAAATAAAATAATTAAAATTCTTATATTCCTTGAAAAGAATATTAGTTAAATCATCATCTTATTTCTTTAAAACTTATTTCATGTTTTAATGTGCTCTCTTAATTAGTTCCGTCCTTTAAAAAGCAAAATAAGCTATTAAAATCTATTTCATTCTTTGACATTTGTCGAATTCACGAATCACAATCACTTACTTATCGTCACAATATCCTACGATTTTTCATACTAACATCGGAACACGTGTAGCACTTAGTTCCCGAAGGACTCTAGAGGTGGCTCCCACGGTTCAATCATCGAGTCTCTGCTCGGTATGGCCTGTACTGAAACATCAGAACACGTGTAGCACTTAGTTCCCGAAGGACTCTAGAAGTGGCTCCCACGGTTCAATCATCGAGTCTCTGCTCGGTATGGCCTGTACTGAAACATCAGAACACGTGGCACTTAGTTCCCGAAGGACTCTAGAGGTGGCTCCCACGGTTCAATCATCGAGTCTCTGCTCGGTATGGCCTTTATGCCATGTGTACTTTCCACTGTCTTATCAGATCTCATGTAGTACTTATGATCTAATATTTCATTTGAAACCATAGAAAGAATATTAGAATTATCATTTCTTCCTTTTGAAAACATATTACCTATCATTTATGGAGTCTAAGATAGACATCAATCTTATCATACTGTATACCTCGGAGGGTAAGGAAGTACACCGGTCAAATCTATGATCATAACCTATATTGTCCTCGGTATATCACTAATTAGATGTCCACCGGGACTAAACATATCACATATCATGCATCAGCATGATACGAATACCAACCAATCTCAAAACCGTAATTCTCATCATAAAATACACCTTTATGGAATTTATATAAATATATAATTCCATGATTTAAAACCATGAGGGTTAAAATCCTTTAGTGAATATTTATAAAAATATTTATAAGAATACGCACTATATTTCACTTCATCTTTCGTCTCGTAATTCGTGTAATTTATCTATTCCGAGAATTTTCGGTGGTTTCATTGTCACCATTCTCGAATACATGAATATTTTAAAATTTCATCTCATTATATTCATGTTTTATGAAATTTAGTAATTTCCTCATGTTTCGTGATTTACTATCGAAATTCGGAAATAAAATCATTTAATATGATTTTATAAAGTTTTTTCTAAAATTTTCGGCAGCATAACGACTGCCGGTTTACTAACCTCCTGCACGGAAAATACAGCTTTAAATCTTTCAGCCAGTACTTCTTCCCAAATTATTTTCAGCAAATCATGCATCATAATAATTTCCATAAAATATTTGCATAAAATATTTCAATTTAAAATATGCAGACTGAGTATCCTTACAGTGCTGCACATGCATCCCTTACCTTTTTCCGGGTCGGCGATGTGATAACCGTAAATTTTTCCATTTATTGGAAATTAGAAATATTGAAAATAAATATTAGAGAAATTAAATAAGACGAAATAAATATAAATTTGCGAGAAACGGGATATTGGTGAAAATCCTGAGAAATGAGGAAGTGAAGATAAAAATAATAGAGAGAGGAAAAGAATTAAATTGGATAAATTAAAATCCAAATCTAATTAAGAAAAATAAGAAAATAAATGAAATATATTTATATAATTATATATTATTATATAAATGTATTTTTATACCAATACATATGTATTCAAAATATTATATAGTATATTTTAAAATACGTTGTTATATATAGAAATATATATATACTATTTCATAAATTCAAATAATACATATGTATATAAATATAATGTTTTATGTGTATATATAATTATGTAAATACATATAGAAGAAAAGTAAGTATGGTTTTATATTAAAGTTTATATGTATAAATATTTTATTATAGCATTTATATAATTTATATATATAAATGTTACTTAATTTTAAGTATATATATAAACATACACATATATACTAGACATGTATTTTGTAATGTACAATATGTATTTTGTATATAATATATATTGTATAATATTATGTATGAAATAATGTATGTATAACATATAATATATATTATATGTATAAAATATATTGTATAATATATAGTATATAGTAAATACTAAATATAGAAAGAAAATAAAAGACAAAAAAGGAAATGAAACAGAAAACAAAAGAGAAGGAAGAAAATCGGGGAGGAACCCCGACCCTCCCAGCCAAGGGCCGACGGCGGCGGAGCTGCCACCGCCGGCGAGGGGAAAAGAAAGGCGGGACGCCACCGGCTAGAGAAGAGGAAGCTGACGCCAACGCCGGCGTGCAGAAACGGAACGGGATCGACGGAAAACAAAGCAATAGCCGGAGGAAAAGGAAAATGGCGGACGGCGGTGCCGGCCGATCCAGGCACCGCCACTGCCACCGAAGCTTCACCGGAGGGAGAGGAAGCTGATGGAGGCCACCGGAGACGCAATGGACGGCGGAGGAACGCCGGCGAAGAGGAAGAAGAAACCGAGGCAAAACCGCCTCGATCCGCCGCCGTGCTGTCGATTCGGGATGAACGGAGGTCAGATCCAAGCTCGCCGTAGCGCCGGCCAGCTGCTGAGCCATCGAGCCGCCGGAGAACCGGCCGCCGGCGAGGAACCGGCGAAGACAGGAGCTGAACCGGTCTGAACCGGTTTGACCGGGAAAGGAAGAAGAAAAAAAAGAAAAGAAAAAGAAAAGAAAAAGGAAAAAGAAAAAGAAAAAAAAAAGAAAAAGAAAAAGAAAAGAAAGAAAGAAAAGAAAAAGAGGAAAAAGGAAGAAAAAGGAAGAAAAAGAGGAAAAAGGAAAATTTCGGAAATTCGAAAAATTCCCGGAAATTCGACAACCCGGGATTTTACAAATTCGGTAAGAAATTTCCCGAGAATTTAATTTCAGAAAAAATTAAATAAATTATGAAAAATTCTAAAAATTAGAATTTTAATTCCAGAAATTATTTTCAGCAATCGAGAAAAGGAATCGGGAGAAATGGAGCGCGGGCGCGATCGATAAGCGGAAGTCGCCGACCCGGAAAAAGGTAAGGGATGCATGTGCAGCACTGTAAGGATACTCAGTCTGCATAATTTAATTTGAAATATTTTATGCAATTATTTTATGAAAATTATTATGATGCATGAATTGCTGAAAATAATTTGGGAAGAAGTACTGGCTGAAAGATTTTAAACTGTATTTTCCGTGCAGGAGGTTAGTGAATCGGCAGCCGTTATGCTGCCGAAAATTTTAGAAAAACTTTATAAAATCATATTAAATGATTTATTTCCGAATTTCGATAGTAAATCACAAGACATGAGGAAATTTCTAAATTTCATAAAATATGAATATAATGAGATGGAACTTTAGAATATTCATGTATCGAGAATGGTGATAATGAAATCACCGAAAATTCTCGAAATAGATAAATTACACGAATTATGAGACGAAAGATGAAGTGAATTATAGTGAATATTTTTATGGATATTTTATCAATATTCACTAAAGGATTATAACCCTTATGGTTTTAAATCATGGAATTATATAATTATATAAATTCCATAAAGGTGTATTTTATGATGAAAAAATACGGTTTTGAGACTGGTTGGTATTCTTATCATGCTGATACATGATATGTGACATGTTTAGTCCCGGTCGACACCTGATCCGTGATCCACCGAGGACAATATAGATTATGGTCATAGATTTGACCGGTTTAGTCCTTTACCCTCCAGGGTTTATAGTACGACAAGATTAACGTCTATATTAAAATCCCTAAATGATAGGTGACATGTTAAAAAGGGAAATATTTTACATGACATGGAATATGTCAAACGGAAAAGGCCATACCGAGCAGAGACTCGATGATTGAACCGTGGGAGCCACCTCTAGAGTCCTTCGGGAACTAAGTGCTACACGTGTTCCGATGTTTCAGTACAGGCCATACCGAGCAGAGACTCGATGATTGAACCGTAGGAGCCACCTCTAGAGTCCTTCGGGAACTAAGTGCTACACGTGTTCCGATATTTCAGTACAGGCCATACCGAGCAGAGACTCGATGATTGAACCGTGGGAGCCACCTCTAGAGTCCTTCGGGAACTAAGTGCTACACGTGTTCCGATATTTCAGTACAGGCCATACCGAGCAGAGACTCGATGATTGAACCGTGGGAGCCACCTCTAGAGTCCTTCGGGAACTAAGTGCTACACGTGTTCCGATATTTCAGTACAGGCCATACCGAGCAGAGACTCGATGATTGAACCGTGGGAGCCACCTCTAGAGTCCTTCGGGAACTAAGTGCTACACGTGTTCCGATGTTTCAGTACAGGCCATACCGAGCGGAGACTCGATGATTGAACCGTGGGAGCCACCTCTAGAGTCCTTCGGGAACTAAGTGCTACACGTGTTCCGATATTTCAGTACAGGCCATACCGAGCAGAGGCTCGATGATTGAACAGTGGGAGCCACCTCTAGAGTCCTTCGGGAACTAAGTGCTACACGTGTTCTGATGTTTCAGTACAGGCCATACCGAGCAGAGACTCGATGATTGAACAGTGGGAGCCACCTCTAGAGTCTTTCGGGAACTAAGTGCTACACGTGTTCCGATGTTAGTATGAGAAATCGTAGGATATTGTGACGATAAGTAAGTGAGTGTGATTCGTGAATTCGACAAATGTCAAAGAATGAAATAGATTTTAATAGCTTATTCTGCTTTTTAACGGACAGAACTAATTAAGAGAGTACATTAAAACATGAAATAAGTTTTAAAGAAATAAGATGATGATTTAACTAATATTCCTTTCAAGGAATATACGGATATTAATTATTCTATTTAAAGGCTTTATTTCGTAGAAGCATTATTTTGAAAGGAATATGAAAAAGGTTATGAAAGATTAAAAAGGAAAAGGATTTATTAATTCAAAACAAAAGAAGAAAAAAAAATTTTCTCTACAGTTGCTTCTAGGTTCCGTAACAAGTATGGTATTCTAAAATACCTACCTTACTCCATTCGGATCCCTAGCCGACTGTAGTATCTTTCCTACATGCGAGCCTAGAGCCCATAGGAAAAATGAAAAAGATTTTCAGCATATAGGAAGCTGAGTATCAAGTGAGGCATATAATTCTCTTACTGAGCCGTGGTTTTGCTCACCCCTTAATTTTCAACATCTCAGGTTTTGATGCTGGTGAGTTCAGTGGATTATGGATCCTGGCTGTACACGAAGAACAATGTGTCAGACCGACTGATTATTTGAGGTATGATTATTTAATTCTCTGTATTTAGACACGTCAATAGTACTACTTATCTGATGTATTACGATAGGGGATGTGTATAATATAAACAATACATTGTAAAATTGTTTAACAGTCAGTACAAGTGAAGTATCACAGACAGCCCAACCGGTTAAGATGTGTATAAGTAGGGTAAAAATGTGGTCACGGGTCGTGACAGATTTAGTGGTATCAGAGCATTGGTTGGCCTGATGTCTGTGGATACTTTGGAAAGAAAAGAGTTAAACATCCCCTGTAGTACTGTGTCGTCTGAATACATAGAGAAATTAAATGATTGTAAATGGGGTAAAATGATTTAAAGGGAGTGAGAAAGTATAAACTGAGAATGTTAAAGAAGAAAATAGGCTCAGAAATTACCGAAAAATTGGTGATTCTTCTAATCTATAAGAAGGCCTGTTCGGTAAGGAACAGAAATGGACTCGGTGAGGGCCCCACCAGTACTTTTCTGTCCGAACCGAACTGAGACCTGAAAGTGATGGTATAAAATAGGGGAATAAAATATCATCATTAAATAGACTTTAAGATCACCGATTGAGGGTAATTTGAAGAGAGAGAAAATTTTTAGCCAAAAATGACCAAAATACCCCTACCCCAAAATTTTACTGGGAGTCAAAACAGATCACCAGAAGTTGGAATTGATTGATTTGACAGAGAAATTAATGATATAAAACTGAATTACAAGTAAATTAATCCCATTGTGGATTTTAGTGAACTTCTCTGTCGAAAATCGAATGAGATATAACTTGCTGTTATAAGTATCAGAAAGGATACTATCAACACATAGATGATCAGTTCATTGATTTGAATGTATATTGAGGAGATAGAAATAAATGTCGAAATGACGAAAATGCCCCTATATTGGGCAATGTCGGAATAGTGCTAAAACCGAGCTGAATTGGAATCCATTGATAGTAATGGAATTATTAATGGCATAGAAGATGTCATATGAATCTAACGATCCCTATTACTGATTCCACTAACACTTAGATTATGGACGCGAAAGAAAAAACCCCGAGTGGACTGTGGGCCATAGGGGATAACAGTATGGTTGAGTGAGGCGGCCAGGGCTCCCCCCACGAGTGGACTTTGGGCCATAGTGGTAAATCCTGGGCTTCACAATAAAACAATCCGTGAGGGACTAAGTGCCACGTCTGTGTGACGGGGGCCACCTCTAGAGCTCAGAGCGGACAGCACGGATGAGTGGTGCGGCTCGGGCCCCTCCGGCTTGAGACCGGCAAATCCGAGGCATCACAATAAAACGTGTACAGGCAGACGGCGAACGAGCCGGGGCCTTATATGATGCGATCCAAAGAGTGTAGTGGAATGTCATCAAATGTTTGGCCCGGTTATTGACTGAAAGGGTCGAAAAATTAAGAGTGTATTGAACGGGATCGTTAAATACTGTGAAAAGTGAAATGATTACAAGAATTGACTGATGAGGTGAAAAGTACAGATAATGAAATACATACTGGTGTGATTACTTATGGTTCTGTACGTTTTCATTTCTTTGAGGTATCAAACAGATAATCGTACATAGAACCGACGTATCTTGGAATATGTGCTACAGAATGAGGTACTGTTTGGAGTACTGTGAATTAGAGGATAATTATAAGAACAGTCAAGTGATAAAAAGAAGATGACCGCTAACCTAAGTTCTTCAGGACCCTGAGACAGAACTGTGATGGGCGACCCAATGATGGGCGACCCGTAGTGGATCATGTGTCGTGAGATATAGGCGAACTATCTCATCGCCGACTCACTAGTAAGGATAAACCTGAGGCGAAAGGATCGCCTAGGGGATGCTTGTCGATGGTCGATATGAACGGGCGAGGCCCTTATAAGTATCCCAACGGTAACACGAGTGTAAGGAACTAGGTACGTAAGGGGTGCCAAGGTTCAAACCTCGTGGAGAATATACTCAAGGGAACTAAGCCTGAATTCGGTAAATGGAAATGGTTTTCAAGTGAATAACTGAATTGAAACGAGTAGCTGTAAAATGTGTTGATAAACATTGTACTTGATACAGCTTACCAGAATGAGATTCGTAACGCTGTGAAGTATGACTATGTAATGAAATCAAGGTAGAGTATGTATCAAAATGATTTGAATATGGAATGTCTCTGACTTGAAACTACACTGTGAAGTGATGGGAAACAATGATGAAGGTCCAAGATGATAAAAGAAGTGTGGTTAAAGAAACTGTCGGTTGAGAATCCCAATAAATTCCAAAGTAACATAGATTGAGAAATCAGGTTAATGTTGATTCGATCGTGGATATGAAATTTATTCTTAAGCTTGTATCGAAGAATATAGAAGAAATCCGACAAGCTTAAGAAAATAATTTTTGGAAAATATTACGGATGATGAAATTCACAAGTATCGATGTAAAGAAAGGAAATACAAATGATATGATTTGAGGATGAATTAAATGATGTATTAAAATTTTTGGTTATACACTAAAATTCTTATGAAGAACAAATAAATATTATATGGAAGTGATGCCTTAAATATGATTTAATCGGAGATGTATAAGGAGCTTATAAGAGCAATCCTTGTAAAAGGCATAATCAGATAAAAGGTTAAAGAACGATGGTCACAAGATGATAAGAAAAGTACGATTAAAGAAAGTATCAGATTTGATTTCCGATAAAACTTCCAAAGTTATATAAATTAGAGGAATCGAGATAACGCTGATTTGATTTTAAATATGAAGTTAAATTCTAAGCTTATATCGGAAGATGTAGAAAGAATTTGAAAAGCTTAAGAAAATAACTCTGGAAAATGTGTGAATAATGAAATTCACGTGTAGAAGTCTGGATGACGAAAATACTGATAAAAAAAAATTTGAGAATAAAGGAGTTATCTGTATAGGTGTAAATGAGAGAAATGCAAATGATGTTGAGTTGTAGACAAATCAAAAAGGATATATTAAATTTCTATCATTGATGAAGTTCTGGTGAAGAACAAGTATTAATCTACGTGAAAATAGACGCTTTATTGATCTGATCAGAGATACGTGAGGAGTAAATAAGACTAGCTGCTGTATAAAAGCGTCCTTAGATAAAAGATTGAAGGTTGGTGTCCATAAGATGATGATTTGAACTCGAAGTAAATTTTACGAGTTCCGATTGAAGCTACAAAGGTAATGAGTTGCCTTGTAAAGTAGATAAGCCTAAAGAATGAGGCATCCTTACATGAGTAACATTGATGAAATACTGATAGAGTCTAAAGTATAAATGGAACATGAGCAGCATTGTGATATAATCCTTAAACTCTCAAAGGATGTGGAATTGTGCTAAGATTAACAACTAAGAAATTTGGCTAGACAGTATCTCCTCTTGAAATATATGATTTTGACACGACAGGATGACAGTGAACCTGTCTATGACATAAAGATAATGATTGAGATACGAAAGTAATGAGTCTAGCTAAATACTACTGCCAGCCTATAAAAGAGTGATGAGACTGGCTGCTCTATAGACGAGATCTAATTAAAGAAATTAAAGTCGGCAGATGGCTAGTGTAAAGAAAAAGATGGTACGCAAGATTCTAAAAGATCTTAGCTGTATAGTACCATACCAATCGAGAAAACCGACAAAAAGGAATGAGAGTAAAAATATGAAAACGGAAATGAAAGTACAATAAGGAAATAAATTGCATGATGAGAAGGGAACATTAATATAAAACAGTTCCCGCAGTTAAGACTGAAAGCGAAGGGTGTTGGTTATCACATAACTGTGGCAAGATGTAAAATCAAAGCCAGAACTGATAAGTGAAAGTAATGATACTCCAAGGAGTAAGATAATTGATATGTTTACTGCCAGTAAAATGTTGTACATATAACCACCTTGAAATGATGGAGATGGTGGAATTGTATAGATAATGTGGTGCTTAAATGGATAATTCGAGGATTCAATCACAGAATCTAAATTATGAAAAGAGTATATTCCTGGTTATATCTTAAAATTTAAATGATATTGAATATACCATAAGCGTAAGAGATGTAATGACCATACTACATGAAAAGAGACATGGAGAGAAAATGATTGTCTCATGATTTATTTCTGTAAGAGATGATTAACAGTAAGATTTGCAATGATATGTAGCCTTGATGGAATAAGTGTGAAAATGAATATTGTGGACAATAAAGAGTCCAAAAGAGAAATAATGATATGGAAGTGATTAAAGACTGATGATCTAAATAGAATCATTTTCCATTATCAGACATCTAGATTCTCTAGTGCCTTAGTCGAAGTATAAGTGTTAAACGGTGTGAATGTGTATGTACAGTTCCAGTGAGCCTTACATGTAATGGGAGTCTCTGTGTTGCCATATGCTAATGAGAGATAGCAAAAGGCTTTGAGATCCCAAGTGTATTGATAGCACCGCTCCATACTGATATATATTTATATATATGAGCGTGAGATGTAACCGCTCCATGATATTGAGAGAGAGCGTGTGCACGAGATGTGAAAGCTACTGGGACACTTACATATAATTGATTGACACGAGTACATGATAGTACCAAATTATGTCGACTCGGCACTAAGTGAGAAGCATGGATGATGAACAGCATAAATCAGCTGTAATATTAAAATATTATTTATGGCTCTTATATGAAAAGAGTAAAAGGGAATAACTCCCGATTTTAGAAATGAACTTACGGGAGTATAGACATATACGATGAAAGACAGCATGTAGTGGTCTAAAGCACTCTTGATGTTGAAAGTGTGCTGGCAGTATTACTTGGAGGATGAACTAGAGGTCAGAAGTCATAAGTATACGGCATGTACCACCTTTGGACTTAAGTTAAATTCGGAGGACCAAATTTCTTAAGGTGGGGAGGATGTGATAACCGTAAATTTTTCCATTTATTGGAAATTAGAAATATTGAAAATAAATATTAGAGAAATTAATAAGACGAAATAAATATAAATTTGCGAGAAACGGGATATTGGTGAAAATCCTGAGAAATGAGGAAGTGAAGATAAAAATAATAGAGAGAGGAAAAGAATTAAATTGGATAAATTAAAATCCAAATCTAATTAAGAAAAATAAGAAAATAAATGAAATATATTTATATAATTATATATTATTATATAAATGTATTTTTATACCAATACATATGTATTCAAAATATTATATAGTATATTTTAAAATACGTTGTTATATATATAGAAATATATATATACTATTTCATAAATTCAAATAATACATATGTATATAAATATAATGTTTTATGTGTATATATAATTATGTAAATACATATAGAAGAAAAGTAAGTATGGTTTTATATTAAAGTTTATATGTATAAATATTTTATTATAGCATTTATATAATTTATATATATAAATGTTACTTAATTTTAAGTATATATATAAACATACACATATATACTAGACATGTATTTTGTAATGTACAATATGTATTTTGTATATAATATATATTGTATAATATTATGTATGAAATAATGTATGTATAACATATATATATATTATATGTATAAAATATATTGTATAATATATAGTATATAGTAAATACTAAATATAGAAAGAAAATAAAAGACAAAAAAGGAAATGAAACAGAAAACAAAAGAGAAGGAAGAAAATCGGGGAGGAACCCCGACCCTCCCAGCCAAGGGCCGACGGCGGCGGAGCTGCCACCGCCGGCGAGGGGAAAAGAAAGGCGGGACGCCACCGGCTAGAGAAGAGGAAGCTGACGCCAACGCCGGCGTGCAGAAACGGAACGGGATCGACGGAAAACAAAGCAATAGCCGGAGGAAAAGGAAAATGGCGGACGGCGGTGCCGGCCGATCCAGGCACCGCCACTGCCACCGAAGCTTCACCGGAGGGAGAGGAAGCTGATGGAGGCCACCGGAGACGCAATGGACGGCGGAGGAACGCCGGCGAAGAGGAAGAAGAAACCGAGGCAAAACCGCCTCGATCCGCCGCCGTGCTGTCGATTCGGGATGAACGGAGGTCAGATCCAAGCTCGCCGTAGCGCTGGCCAGCTGCTGAGCCATCGAGTCGCCGGAGAACCGGCCGCCGGCGAGGAACCGGCGAAGACAGGAGCTGAACCGGTCTGAACCGGTTTGACCGGGAAAGGAAGAAGAAAAAAAAGAAAAGAAAAAGAAAAGAAAAAGGAAAAAGAAAAAGAAAAAAAAAAGAAAAAGAAAAAGAAAAGAAAGAAAGAAAAGAAAAAGAGGAAAAAGGAAGAAAAAGGAAGAAAAAGAGGAAAAAGGAAAATTTCGGGAATTCGAAAAATTCCCGGAAATTCGACAACCCGGGATTTTACAAATTCGGTAAGAAATTTCCCGAGAATTTAATTTCAGAAAAAATTAAATAAATTATGAAAAATTCTAAAAATTAGAATTTTAATTCCAGAAATTATTTTCAGCAATCGAGATAAGGAATCGGGAGAAATGGAGCGCGGGCGCGATTGATAAGCGGAAGTCGCCGACCCGGAAAAAGGTAAGGGATGCATGTGCAGCACTGTAAGGATACTCAGTCTGCATAATTTAATTTGAAATATTTTATGCAATTATTTTATGAAAATTATTATGATGCATGAATTGCTGAAAATAATTTGGGAAGAAGTACTGGCTGAAAGATTTTAAACTGTATTTTCCGTGCAGGAGGTTAGTGAATCGGCAGCCGTTATGCTGCCGAAAATTTTAGAAAAACTTTATAAAATCATATTAAATGATTTATTTCCGAATTTCGATAGTAAATCACAAGACATGAGGAAATTTCTAAATTTCATAAAATATGAATATAATGAGATGGAACTTTAGAATATTCATGTATTCGAGAATGGTGATAATGAAATCACCGAAAATTCTCGAAATAGATAAATTACACGAATTACGAGACGAAAGATGAAGTGAATTATAGTGAATATTTTTATGGATATTTTATCAATATTCACTAAAGGATTATAACCCTTATGGTTTTA
Source organism: Heritiera littoralis (assembly GCA_031772115.1). Classification (NCBI taxonomy): domain Eukaryota; kingdom Viridiplantae; phylum Streptophyta; class Magnoliopsida; order Malvales; family Malvaceae; genus Heritiera; species Heritiera littoralis. Next base: position 1,654,088 of record JAPDPK010000155.1, on the reverse strand, counting down.
AATCATGGAATTATATAATTATATAAATTCCATAAAGGTGTATTTTATGATGAAAAATACGGTTTTGAGACTGGTTGGTATTCTTATCATGCTGATACATGATATGTGACATGTTTAGTCCCGGTCGACACCTGATCCGTGATCCACCGAGGACAATATAGATTATGGTCATAGATTTGACCGGTTTAGTCCTTTACCCTCCAGGGTTTATAGTACGACAAGATTAACGTCTATATTAAAATCCCTAAATGATAGGTGACATGTTAAAAAGGGAAATATTTTACATGACATGGAATATGTCAAACGGAAAAGGCCATACCGAGCAGAGACTCGATGATTGAACCGTGGGAGCCACCTCTAGAGTCCTTCGGGAACTAAGTGCTACACGTGTTCCGATGTTTCAGTACAGGCCATACCGAGCAGAGACTCGATGATTGAACCGTGAGAGCCACCTCTAGAGTCCTTCGGGAACTAAGTGCTACACGTGTTCCGATATTTCAGTACAGGCCATACCGAGCAGAGACTCGATGATTGAACCGTGGGAGCCACCTCTAGAGTCCTTCGGGAACTAAGTGCTACACGTGTTCCGATATTTCAGTACAGGCCATACCGAGCAGAGACTCGATGATTGAATCGTGGGAGCCACCTCTAGAGTCCTTCGGGAACTAAGTGCTACACGTGTTCCGATGTTTCAGTACAGGCCATATCGAGCGGAGACTCGATGATTGAACCGTGGGAGCCACCTCTAGAGTCCTTCGGGAACTAAGTGCTACACGTGTTCCGATATTTCAGTACAGGCCATACCGAGCAGAGGCTCGATGATTGAACAGTGGGAGCCACCTCTAGAGTCCTTCGGGAACTAAGTGCTACACGTGTTCTGATGTTTCAGTACAGGCCATACCGAGCAGAGACTCGATGATTGAACAGTGGGAGCCACCTCTAGAGTCCTTCAGGAACTAAGTGCTACACGTGTTCCGATGTTAGTATGAGAAATCGTAGGATATTGTGACGATAAGTAAGTGAGTGTGATTCGTGAATTCGACAAATGTCAAAGAATGAAATAGATTTTAATAGCTTATTCTGCTTTTTAACGGACAGAACTAATTAAGAGAGTACATTAAAACATGAAATAAGTTTTAAAGAAATAAGATGATGATTTAACTAATATTCCTTTCAAGGAATATACGGATATTAATTATTCTATTTAAAGGCTTTATTTCGTAGAAGCATTATTTTGAAAGGAATATGAAAAAGGTTATGAAAGATTAAAAAGGAAAAGGATTTATTAATTCAAAACAAAAGAAGAAAAAAAAATTTTTCTCTACAGTTGCTTCTAGGTTCCGTAACAAGTATGGTATTCTAAAATACCTACCTTACTCCATTCGGATCCCTAGCCGACTGTAGTATCTTTCCTACATGCGAGCCTAGAGCCCATAGGAAAAATGAAAAAGATTTTCAGCATATAGGAAGCTGAGTATCAAGTGAGGCATATAATTCTCTTACTGAGCCGTGGTTTTGCTCACCCCTTAATTTTCAACATCTTAGGTTTTGATGCTGGTGAGTTCAGTGGATTATGGATCCTGGCTGTACACGAAGAACAATGTGTCAGACCGACTGATTATTTGAGGTATGATTATTTAATTCTCTGTATTTAGACACGTCAATAGTACTACTTATCTGATGTATTACGATAGGGGATGTGTATAATATAAACAATACATTGTAAAATTGTTTAACAGTCAGTACAAGTGAAGTATCACAGACAGCCCAACCGGTTAAGATGTGTATAAGTAGGGTAAAAATGTGGTCACGGGTCGTGACAGGCGAATTCCGCTTATCGATCGCGCTCGCACTCCATTTCTCCCGATTCCTTATCCCGATTGCTGAAAATAATTTCTGGAATTAAAATTCTAATTTTTTAGAATTTTTCATAATTTATTTAATTTTTTTCTGAAATTAAATTCTCGGGAAATTTCTTACCGAATTTTGTAAAATCCCGGGTTGTCGAATTTCCGGGAATTTTCCAAATTCCCGAAATTCTCCTTTTTCCTCTTTTTCTTCCTTTTTCTTCCTTTTTCCTCTTTTTCTTTTCTTTTTTTATTTTCCTTTTCTTTTTCTTTTTCCTTTTTCTTTTTTTTTCTTTTCTTTTTCCTTTCTTTTTTCTTCTTCCTTTCCCGATCAGACCGGTTCAGACCGGTCCAGCTCCTTTCCTCGCCGGTTCCTCGCCGGCGGCCGGTTCTCTGGCGGTTCAGGCGTCCCTCAGCTGGCCGGCTGCACGACGAACTTGCTGGTGCCCTCCGTTTGCACTGGATCGGCAGCACGGCGGCGGATCGAGGCGGTTTTGCCTCGGTTCTTGTTCCTCTTCGCCGGCGTTCCTCCGCCGTCCATTGCGTCTCCGGTGGCCTCCATCAGCTTCCTTTCCCTCCGGTGAAGCTTCGGTGGTAGTGTCGGCCACCGATTTGGCCGGCATCGCCGTTGGCCATTTCCTCTTCTTCTCCGGCGTTTGCTTCTGTTTCCCTTTGATTCAGTTTCGTTTCTTCACGCCGCCGGCAGCTTCTTTCCTCTCTCTAGTCGGTGGCGTCTCGCTTTCCTTCCTCCCTCGCCGGTGGTGGCGGCTTCGCCACCGATGGTTGCGGCTGGGAGGGTCGAGATTCCTTCCCCCGATCCTTCCTTCTGTTTTCTTTCCTTTTTGGTTTATTTTCCCTTTCTATTTTTAGTATATGATATACTATATATTATACACTATATTTTATATTTCATACATATAATATATATTATATATCATACATATATCATTTCATATATAATATATTACAATATATATTATATACAAAATACATATTGTACATTACAAAATACATGTCTAGTATATATGTGTATATTTATATATATACTTAAAATTAAGTAACATTTATATATATAAATTATATAAATGCTATAATAAAATATTTATACATATCAACTTTAATATAAAACCAGACTTACTTTTCTTCTATATGTATTTACATAATTATATATACACATAAAACATTATATTTATATACATATGTATTATTTGAATTTATGAAATAGTATATATATATTTCTATATATATAACAACGTATTTTTAAAGTATACTATATAATATTTTGAATACATATGTATTGGTATAAAAATACATTTATATAATATATAATTATATAAATATATTTCATTTATTTTCTTATTCTCTTATTAAATTTTGGATTTTTATTCTCTAATTTAAATTTTTCTCTTCATTATTTCTCATAATTTTATCCTTCCCTTATTTCCAATTTATCCAATTTTAAATTCCTCACTTTCCTTAATTTCGGGAATTTCAACGATTTTATTTTTATTTTCATTTAATTTCCTTCACACGAATTTCCTTATTCATCACTTCCTCATTTCTCAGGATTTTCATCAATATCCCGTTTCTCGCAAATTTTATTTATTTCCTCTTATTTAATTTCTCTAATATTTATTTTCAATATTTCTAATTTCCAATAAATGAAAAAATTTACGGTTATCACATCCTCCTTACCTTAAGAAATTCGGTCCTCCGAATTTAACTTAAGTCCAAAGGTGGTATATGCCGTATACTTAAGACTTCTGATCTCTAGTTCATCTTCCAAGTAATACTGCTAGTACACTTTCAACATCAAGAGTGCTTTAGACCACTACATGCTGTCTTTCATCGTATATGTCTATACTCCCGTAAGTTCTTTTCTCAAATCGGGAGTTATTCCCTTTTATTTTTTTCATATAAGAGTTCATACACAATATTTTTCATATTACAGCTGATCTATGCTGTTCATCATTCATTCTTCTCACTTAGTGCCGAGTCGACATAATTTGGTACTATCATGTACTCATGTCAATCAATTATATGTAAGTGTCCCAGTAGCTTTCACATCTCATGCACACGCTCTCTCAATATCATAGAGCGTTTACATCTCACGCTTATATATAAAAATATATCAGTCTGGAGCGGTGCTATCAATACACTTGGGATCTCAAAGCCTTTTGTTATCTCTCATTAGCATATGGGAACACAGAGACTCCCATCACATGTAAGGCTCACTGGAAACTGTACATACACATTCACACCGTTTAACATTTATACTTCGACTAAGGCACTAGAGAATCTAGATGTCTGATAATGGAAAGTGATTCTATTTAGATCATCAGTCTTTAATCACTTCCATATCATCATTCCTCTTTTGGACTCTTTATTGTCCACAATGTTCATTTTCGCACTTATTCCATCAATGCTGCATCTCATTTGCCGATTTTACTATTAATCATCTCTTACAGTAATTAAATCATGAGACAATCATTTTCTCTCCATGTCTCTTTTCATGTAGTATGGTCATTACATCTCTTACGCTTATGGTATATTCAATATCATTTAAATTTTAAGATATAACCAGGAATATACTCTTTTCATAATTTAGATTCTGTGATTGAATCCTCGAATTATCCATTTAAGTACCACATTATTTATACAATTCCACCATCTTTATCATTTCGAGGTGGTTATATGTACAAACATTTTACTGGCAGTAAACATATCAATTATCTTACTCCTTGGAGTATCATTACTTTCACTTATTAGTTCTGGCTTTGATTTTACATCTTGCCACATTTATGTGATAACCAACGCAATTCACTCTCAGTCTTAACTTCGAGAACTGTTTCATATTGATGTTCCCTTCTCATCATGCAATTTATTTCCTTATTCCACCTTCAGTTTCGTTTTTCATATTTTTAATCTTATCCTTTTTTTTGTCGGTTTTCTCGATCGGTATGGTACTATACAGCTAAGATCTTTTAAAATCTCGCATACCATCTATTCTTTACACTTATCCATCTGCCGACTTTAATTTCTTTAATTAGATCTCGTCTATAGAGCAGCCAGTCTCATCACTCTTTTATAGGCTGACAATAGTATTTAGCTATACTCATTACTTTCGTATCTCAATCATTATCTTTATATCATAGACAGGTTCACTGTCATCCTGTCGTTTCGAGATTTTTATATCTCAAGAAGAGATACTATCTAGCCAAATTTCTTAGTTGCTAATCTTAGCACAATTTCACAGCCTTTAAGAGTTTAAGGATCATATCACAATGCTGCTCATGTTCCATTTATACTTTGGACTCTATCAGTATTTCATCCATTTACTCATGTAAGAATGCCTCATTCTTCAGGCTTATATACTTTACAAGGCAACTCATTACCCTTGTAACTTCAATAGGAACTTGTAAAATTCACTTCGAGTTCAAATCATCATCTTATGGACACCAACCTTCAATCTTTTATCTAAGGACGCTTTATACAGCAGCTAGTCTTATTAACTCCTCACGTATCTCTAATCAGATCAATAAAGCGTCTATTTTCACGTAGATTAATACTTGTTCTTCACCAGAACTTCATCAATGATAGAAATTTAATATATCCTTTTTGATTCGTCTACAACTCAACATCATTTGCATTTCTCTCATTTACACCTATACAGATAACTCCTTTATTCTCAATTTTTTTTATCAGTATTTTCGTCATCCAGACTTCTACACGTGAATTTCATTATCCACACAATTTTCAGAATTATTTTCTTAAGCTTTTCGGATTCTTTCCATATCCTCCGATATAAACTTAGAATTTAACTTCATATTCAAAATCGAGTCAATGTTATCTCGATTCCTCTAATTTATATAACTTTGGAAGTTTTATCGGAAATCAAATCTGATACTTTCTTTAATTGTACCTTTCTTATCATCTTGTGACCATCGTTCTTTAACTTTTTATCTGATGATGCCTTTTACAAAGATTGCTCTTATAAGCTCCTTGTACATCTCCGATTAAATCATATTTAAGGCATCACTTCCATATAGATATTTATTTGTTCTTCATACGAACTTTAGTGTATAATAAAAATGTTAATATATCATTTAATTCATCCTTAAATCATGTCATTTGTATTTCCATCCTCTACATCGATAAATGTGAATTTCATCATCCACAATATTTTCCAAAAATTCTTTTCTTAAGCTTGTTGGGTTTCTTCCATATTCTTCGATACAAGCTTAAGAATAAATTTCATATCCACGATCGAATCAACATTAACTTGATTTCTCAATCTATGTTACTTTGGAATTTATTGGGATTCTCAATCGACAGTTTCTTTAACCACACTTCTTTTATCATTTTGGACCTTCATCATTGTTTCCCATCATTTCACAGTGTAGTTTCAAGGCAGAGACATTCCATATTCAAATCATTTTGATACATACTCTACCTTGATTTCATTACCTAGTCATACTTTACAGCGTTACGAATCTCATTTTGGTAAGCTGTATCAAGTACAATGGTTATCAACACACTTTACAGCTACTCGTTTCGATTCAGTTATTCACTTTAAAACCATTTCCATTTACTGAATTCAGGCTTAGTTCCCTTGAGTATATTCTCCACGAGGTTTGAACCTTGGCACCCCTTACGTACCTAGTTCCTTACACTCGTGTTACCGTTGAGATACTTATAAGGGCCTCGCCCGTTCATATCGACCATCGACGAGCATCCCCTAGGCGATCCTTTCGCCTCAGGTTTATCCTTACTAGTGAGTCGGCGATGAGATAGTTCGCCTATATCTCACGACACATGATCCACTACGGGTCGCCCACCATTGGGTCGCCCATCACAGTTCTGTCTCAAGAGTCCTGAAGAACTTAGGTTAGCGGTCATCTTCTTTTTATCACTTGACTGTTCTTATAATTATCCTCTAATTCACAGTACTCCAAACAGTACCTCATTCTGTAGCACATATTCCAAGATACGTCGGTTCTATGTACGATTATCTATTTGATACCTCAAAGAAATGAAAACGTACAGAACCATAAGTAATCACACCAGTATGTATTTCATTATCTGTACTTTTCACCTCATCAGTCAATTCTTGTAATCATGTCACTTTTCATAGTATTTAACGATCCCATTCAATACACTCTAAATTTTTCGACCCTTACAGTCAATAATCGGGTCAATCATCTGATGACATTCCACTACACTCTTTGGATCGCATCATATAAGGTCCCGGCCCGTCCGCCGTCCGTCGTCCGCCTTCCGCCTGTACACGTTTTATTGTGATGCCTCGGATTTGCCGGTCTCAAGCCGGAGGGGCCCGAGCCGCACCACTCATCCGTACTATCCGCTCTGGGTTCTAAAGGTGGCCCCCGTCACACAGACGTGGCACTTAGTCCCTCACGGATTGTTTTATTGTAAAGCCCAGGATTTACCACTATGGCCCAAAGTCCACTCGTGGGGGGGGCCCTGGCCGCCTCACTCAACCGTACTGTTATCCCCTGTGGCCCACAGTCCACTCGGGGTTTTTCTTTCGCGTCCGTAATCTAAGTGTTAGTGGAATCAGTAATAGGGATCGTTAGATTCATATGACATCTTCTATGTCATTAATAATTCCATTACTATCAATGGATTCCAATTCAGCTCGATTTTAACACTATTCCGCACATCGCCCAATATAGGGGCATTTTCATCATTTCGACATTTATTTCTACCTCCTCAATATACATTCAAATCAACGAACTGATCATCTATGTGTTGATAGTATCCTTTCTGATACTTATAACAGCAAGTTAGATCTCATTCGATTTTCGACAGAGAAGTTTAGTAAAATCCACAATGGGATTAATTTACTTGTAATTCAGCTTTATAACATTAATTTCTCTGTCAAATCGATCAATTCCAACTTCTAGTGATCTATTTTGACTCCCAGTAAAATTTTGAGGGTAGGGGTATTTTGGTCATTTTTGGCTAAAAATTTTCTCTCTCTTCAAATTACCCTCAATCGGTGATCTTAAAGTCTATTTAATGATGATATTTTATTCCCCTATTTTATACCATCACTTTTAGGTCTCAGTTCGATTCGGACAGAAAAGTACTGGTGGGGCCCTCACCGAGTCTATTTCTGTTCCTTACCGAACAGGCCTTCATATAGATTAGAAGAATCACCAATTTTTCGATAATTTTTGAGCCTATTTTCTTCTTTAACATTCTCAATTTACACTTTCTCACCCTTTAAATCATTTTACTCCATTACAATCATTTATTTTCTCTATGTATTCAGACGACACAGTACTACTGGGGATGTTTAACTATTTTCCTTCCAAAAGTATCCACAGACATCAGGCCAACCATTGCTCTGATACCATTAAACCTGTCACGACCCGTGACCACATTTTTCATCTTCTTATACACATCTTAACCGGTTGGGCTGTCTGTGATACTTCACTTGTACTGACTGTTAAACAATTTTACAATGTATTGTTTATATTATACACATCCCCTATCGTAATTTATCAGATAAGTAGTACTATTGACATGTCTAAATACAGAGAATAAATGATCATACCTCAAATAAACAGTCGGTCTGACACATTGTCCTTCGTGTACAGCCAGGATCCACAATCCACTGAACTCACATTCATCAAAACCTGAAATGTTGAAAATTAAGGGGTGAGCAAAACCACGGCTCAGTAAGAGAATTATATGCCTCACTTGATACTCAGCTTCCTATATGCTGAAAATCTTTTTCATTTTTCCTATGGGCTCTAGGCTCGCATGTAGGAAAGATACTACAGTCGGCTAGGGATCCGAATAGAGTAAGGTAGGTATTTTAGAATACCATACTTCTTCCGGAACCTAGAAGCAACTGTAGAGAAAATTTTCATTTCGTTTTGAATTAATAAATCCTTTACTCTTTCAAACTTTCATAACCTTTTTCATATGCTTTTCAAAATAATGCTTCTACGAAACAAAGCATTTAAATAAAATAATTAATATTCGTATATTCCTTGAAAAGAATATTAGTTAAATCATCATCTTATTTCTTTAAAACTTATTTCATGTTTTAATGTGCTCTCTTAATTAGTTTCGTCCTTTAAAAAGCAAAACAAGCTATTAAAATCTATTTCATTCTTTGACATTTGTCGAATTCACGAATCACAATCACTTACTTATCGTCACAATATCCTACGATTTTTCATACTAACATCGGAACACGTATAACACTTAGTTCCCGAAGGACTTTAGAGGTGGCTCCCACGGTTCAATCATCGAGTCTCTGCTCGGTATGGCCTGTACTGAAACATCAGAACACGTGTAGCACTTAGTTCCCGAAGGACTCTAGAGGTGGCTCCCACGGTTCAATCATCGAGTCTCTGCTCGGTATGGCCTGTACTGAAACATCAGAACACGTGTAGCACTTAGTTCCCGAAGGACTCTAGAGGTGGCTCCCACGGTTCAATCATCGAGTCTCTGCTCGGTATGGCCTGTACTGAAACATCAGAACATGTGTAGCACTTAGTTCCCGAAGGACTCTAGAGGTGGCTCCCACGGTTCAATCATCGAGTCTCTGCTCGGTATGGCCTGTACTGAAACATCAGAACACGTGTAGCACTTAGTTCCCGAAGGACTCTAGAGGTGGCTCCCACGGTTCAATCATCGAGTCTCTGCTCGGTATGGCCTTTATGCCATGTGTACTTTCCACTGTCTTATCGGATCTCATGTAGTACTTATGATCTAATATTTCGTTTGAGACCATAGAAAGAATATTAGAATTATCATTCCTTCCTTTTGAAAACATATTACCTATCATTTATGGAGTCTAAGATAGACATCAATCTTATCATACTGTATACCTCGGAGGGTAAGGAATTACACGGGTCAAATCTATGATCATAACCTATATTGTTCTTGGTGGATCACTGATTAGATGTCCACCGGGACTAAACATATCACATATCATGCATCAGCATGATAAGAATACTAACCAGTCTCAAAACCGTAATTCTCATCATAAAATACACCTTTATGGAATTTATATAAATATATAATTCCATGATTTAAAACCATGAGGGTTAAAATCCTTTATTGAATATTTATAAAAATATTCATAAGAATACGCACTATATTTCACTTCATCTTTCGTCTCGTAATTCGTGTAATTTATCTATTCCGAGAATTTTCGGTGGTTTCATTGTCACCATTCTCGAATACATGAATATTTTAAAATTTCATCTCATTATATTCATGTTTTATGAAATTTAGTAATTTCCTCATGTTTTGTGATTTACTATCGAAATTCGGAAATAAAATCATTTAATATGATTTTATAAAGTTTTTTCTAAAATTTTCGGCAGCATAACGACTGCCGGTTTACTAACCTCCTGCACGGAAAATACAGTTTTAAATCTTTCAGCCAGTACTTCTTCCCAAATTATTTTCAGCAAATCATGCATCATAATAATTTCCATAAAATATTTGCATAAAATATTTCAATTTAAAATATGCAGACTGAGTATCCTTACAGTGCTGCACATGCATCCCTTACCTTTTTTCAGGTCGGCGAATTCCTCTTATCGATCGCGCCCGCACTCCATTTCTCCCGATTCCTTATCTCGATTGCTGAAAATAATTTCTGGAATTAAAATTTTAATTTTTTAGAATTTTTTATAATTTATTTAATTTTTTTCTGAAATTAAATTCTCGGGAAATTTCTTACCGAATTTTGTAAAATCCCGGGTTGTCGAATTTCTGGGAATTTTCCGAATTCCCGAAATTCTCTTTTTTCCTCTTTTTCTTCCTTTTTCCTCTTTTTCTTTTTTCTTTCTTTCTTTTCTTTTCTTTTTCTTTTTTTTTTCCTTTTTCTTTTCTTTTTCCTTTCTTTTTTCTTCTTCCTTTCCCGGTCAGACCGGTCCAGCTCCTTTCCTCGCCGGTTCCTCGCCGGCGGCCGGTTCTCCGGCGGTTCAGGCGTCCCTCAGCTGGCCGGCTGCACGACGAACTTGCCGGTGCCCTCCGTTTGCCCTGGATCGGCGGCACGGCGGCGGATCGAGGCGATTTTGCCTCGATTCTTCTTCCTCTTCGCCGGCGTTCCTCCGCCGTCCATTGCGTCTCCGGTGGCCTCCATCAGCTTCCTCTCCCTCCGGTGAAGCTTCGGTGGTAGTGCCGGCCACCAATTTGGCCGGCATCGCCGTCGGCCATTTCCTCTTCTTCTCCGGCGTTTGCTTCTGTTTCCCTTCGATTCCGTTTCGTTTCTTCACGCCGCCGGCAGCTTCTTTCCTCTCTCTGGTCGGTGGCGTCTCGCTTTCCCTCCTCCCTCGCCGGCGGTGGCGACTTCGCCATCGATGGTTACGGCTGGGAGGGTCGGGATTCCTTCCCCCGATCCTTCCTTCTGTTTTCTTTCCTTTTTGGTTTATTTTCCTTTTCTATTTTTAGTATATGATATACTATATATTATACACTATATTTTATATTTCATACATATAATATATATTATATATCATACATATATCATTTCATATATAATATATTACAATATATATTATATACAAAATACATATTGTACATTACAAAATACATGTCTAGTATATATGTGTATATTTATATATATACTTAAAATTAAGTAACATTTATATATATAAATTATATAAATGCTATAATAAAATATTTATACATATCAACTTTAATATAAAACCATACTTACTTTTCTTCTATATGTATTTACATAAATATATATACACATAAAACATTATATTTATATACATATGTATTATTTGAATTTATGAAATAGTATATATATATTTCTATATATAACAACGTATTTTTAAAATATACTATATAATATTTTGAATACATATGTATTGGTATAAAAATGCATTTATATAATATATAATTATATAAATATATTTCATTTATTTTCTTATTCTCTTATTAAATTTTGGATTTTTATTCTCTAATTTAAAGTTTTCTCTTCATTATTTCCCATAATTTTATCCTTCCCTTATTTCCAATTTATCCAATTTTAAATTCCTCACTTTCCTTAATTTCGGGAATTTCAACGATTTTATTTTTATTTTCATTTAATTTCCTTCACACGAATTTCCTTATTCATCACTTCCTCATTTCTCAGGATTTTCACCAATATCCCGTTTCTCGCAAATTTTATTTATTTCCTCTTATTTAATTTCTCTAATATTTATTTTCAATATTTCTAATTTCCAATAAATGGAAAAATTTACGGTTATCACAGGCTAATCACACACACACATCTGATATCATGACTTGAGTTAATTAACATTTGAATTATGAGATTATTGAGTTGTGTTTTGAACAATTACTTTAATCATAGATGTGAGGTATACTTGAGGCAATATGTGAAAATCAAGTGGAATTGAATTTACATCAATTTGAGTGAAAAATTTTAGGTGTCCTTGAGTTTTTACTTTTGTTTTTAAAGGTCACAAACAAGTGCATTTTCTTTTAATCTTGCTCGAGGACTAGCAAAAATGTAGGTTTGGGGGTATTTGATAATAATATATTTGTTATATTATTTTATTATTTATTACCACATTTATTGCTATATTCTTGTGTAAAATTAATTGTTAAGTGTATCTTTTGAATTAATTTAGAGAAAGTGACTTTGGAATTAATTTTGGAAGATATGATTTGAATTTATTAAAATTTAAAGGATTTATTGTTTGCAAAATAAAAAGGAAAGTTTTATTAGGGCTTTTGCTTGATTTGCAAGTTTTGTGTTTCTATATAAGTGCAAACAAGTTGAAGAGACAAATATAGAGAGGTGGCGGCAGTAGCCTAAGACAGAGAAGCAAAATCAAAATCAAGAGACAGAGCCTGAAATCTTGAGAAGAGCAACTGCGGAACTGAGCTTTGGAGGAAGCAAAGCTGTTGAAATTTTAGAGCAAAACCATATGTTGCAGTAGTGCGATACAGAGCTGGGCTGGGTAGAACAGAGTATATGGCCGAGCTTGGTAGGTGATCGATGCAGTTTGTTGAGCGCATGAGCTGCTGCCTGGTTTGGTGCAAGGAGACATGCGGTACCGAACCAAACCTTGAAGCATAAGGATTGAATTTGAGCTACTATGCCTGCTATACAGACTCGTGAACAGCTGTTGCCCAAAGTTCAAAGTGATGAGTTGTTTTGATGTTCGTGTGACTTCATGCTTGCTCTGCAAGCCAAAATAACTGGTTGTCAAAAATTCCATGGAGCATCTCGCATAAAAAGAAGTTGTTATAGTACTTTTATTTTTTTTAATTAATTTGCATTATTAGATTTATACAATAGTTTATTTTTGAATTAGTTATTTGTTTAATTTAAAGCATGACATTTATTAATTTAATATTTTGTTTTGCTAGATTAAGCATGAACTAATTTTTTTTACAAGGAATTTGATTGAGCCTACTTGCATATTTTATGTCTTTATAATTAATTGATCAATTCTTATTTCTAGTATCATTCATTGTGATTGATTCAATCGTTTGATTTGTGTTATTGATTGGCCACCTTGAATATAAATTAATTGATTGTTTGAGACATGGTAAGGGTACACATCATATACTAAGCCATGTATAGCTCTCTTGAATGATTGAATAAATATTTGATGCATATATCAAGCTAGAATATTTATTTGGTTTTTGTTACATATTCTTCTATTCTTAATGGGTTTTTAGTCATTGATTATGCTACACATCATAGATAATTAATGATTAAAAATACTTGATTATAGCTGCCATCAAACAGAGTAATTATATATTATGAAGAATGAACCCTAGAAATGAATTGAGATTTTTAGGATTAAAGACATAAAATTGCACTGTATTGGTGAAATCAAATTCCTATGCTTTTCTCTATTGGTTAATTTCTTGATTTTATTAGGTTAGTTAATTTAATTGGTAATTTAGTAATTAATTAGATACTTAGGTAATTTCTTTTATTTGACTTTCATAATTTTTAGGGCATAAGTAGTTAAATTTTAATTGAATAAATTTAGCAAATCTTTGTGGGATCGACTCTTGTACTTGCACGTTATACTATCTTGATTCGTGCACTTGCGAGAATATAACTTTTTGTTCATCAGGGCCCCATTTTAATTTTATGGTTTTAATGGATTCGAGACTGATAATACAGTGTACAATGGGTATAGTAAATATAATGTGATGACTCTGAGGTTTAAAAATAATTTTATATTATTTTGAAAAAGGTTGAAAACAAATTGGAAAATCACAGTTACGTCTTGATGGCATTTTAGTAAATTGCGCCCAAACTAAAATGAGTTGGGACAAAGTAAAAATATCATGATATTCTACATGAAAAGGAGAATAAGATATTGTCAATAGATTTATCAAATCAGTGGTTTCATCGAAAAATTTCGCTGGCGGTCTGCTAAGGGTAAAATCGTAATTTGGTGCAATCGGTGCACCGCGCGTCAACGAAACCACTTCCAATCATCAAAATACATTTAATAAGATTATTTGGTAATGGAATTCAAAATTTTGGAGTCCAATTACATAGTTTTTACGATTACGGAAACTTGAGGGCAAAATTGTCCAAAATTTACATAACTAGAGGCATTTTGGTCATTTTGCACCTTCTAGAATACTCTTCATAACTCTGCCAACTTGGTAGCCAGCCACTATTCATCATCTTATCAAGGCTACCTCACGCCATTAGCAAGGAAAAAGAAGAAAGAAAGAAACCAAGCAAAAATACTAGCAAAACTACATTTTTTCACATAGATTAAAACTCGAAAAATATTCCCCACACTTTCCTCTCCTCATTTATACCAATAGATCATCAATTAAAGAACAAAAATAAGAAGAAAAGAGAAAGGAAGTGGTTCGGCCAAGGTAAGCTCCCATGGTGTTTTTACATTCCTTTAAAAACTAATGTTGGATTCTTATGTTTTTCATTATGATAAGCTTAGATCTAGTGTTTGTTTTGCCTAAATCAAAATGTATCATGACAAATGGTGGCCATGGGGTTTCGGTTTGCATAAGGGCTTATGGAAATCATAATGGTTTTTGCATGAAAATGGTGCTAGAAAGCTTAATGAACATAGATAAATCACTTGGTAACCATAGTTTGAAGAAAAAGCCATGGATAGTCATAGAAGCCCATTCGGCCATGGCGCTTTGGGAAACTTAGAATGATGAATTTCATGAGTTTAATATGTCAAATTAATGTAGAAATTAAGAGAAGATCATTGGTGCAATCAGATCTGAAATCAGAGTTAAAACGGGAAAGTTATGTTCTACTACTGGTGTAAATTACACTGGTTAGGTATAATTAGTGTACAATATGGCTGCATTTAGTGATGAATAATAGTTCAAAAATTAGAGGATAATTAATGAAAAATTTTGGTGAAATTGTTTTGCAGCCGGGATAATTGGATTGCGTGTGGTACTAGCGAAAAGTTCGATAAAACGAGACAGGTAAGGGATGAGTGTGGAAGCCGTAGGGATATAGCGAATGCATGATTTTTATGGATTTAATTTTATGAAATTATTTGGTGTTCAATTGCCTTTGAAATCATGCAAATCTGTGGTTTATGGCTGGTATGAAAACTGTATTTAAGTGTAGGGAGGTTAGGAAATTAGCAGCTGTTATGCTGCTGAAAATTTCTCAAAAATTTTCTAAAATATCATGAAATATTTTAGCTGCATAAATTGAGTGAAATTGTGTATTTTGGAATTTATTTCCAATAATTTCCATAAATTGGTATTTAATGAAAAATATTATTTAAATATTCATGTAATTAAATTTTATTAAAGTGAGATTACCAATACGTTTTTTAAAATATTTTACAGTAAAATAGAACGTTTATAAAATTTTTCACTGAAGCATGAATATTTTATTGACTGTTTTCATTGTACTGCTAAATGTGAATTTAAATACCTTTCCAAAATTTTATTAATTTTAATGATATTTATTTAATTTCCATAATGGTATTTTCTACTGTAAATGAAATGATTTGAGACTGTTAGGCCCCATAATCATGCTCACTGTTTACTGTACTGTTACTGTGCTGTTGATATTGATTGTATCTTCAGCATCCTAGTGTCACCTGATCAATGTTCACTAAGGACACCTTATAGTCTATGGCCATAGATTCACGTGTTATTGTTTCCCTTCGGGGATGATTATAGCATGATTTATTTAAGGTGTTGCCTAGTCTCAAGCTACTATTAAATGTTTACTGAACTGTGATTTACTATTAACTGTTTACTGAACTATATTAAAATATGCTATTTACTAAATGGAAAATATTTATGAAATTATTACTGATTTTGAAATATTTACTAAACTGTTACTGTGATGTGAAAGGACACCTTATAGTCTATGGCCATAGATTCACGTGTTACTGTTTCCCTTCGGGGATAATTATAGCATGATTTATTTAGGGTGTTGCCTAGTCTCAACCTACTGTTAAATGTTTACTAGACTGTGATTTACTGTTAACTGTTTACTGAACTGTACTGAAAATACTATTTACTGAATGGAAAATATTTATGAAATTATTACTGATTTTGAAATATTTACTGAACTATTACTGTGATGTGAAATTAAGTGTTTACTGTACTGAACTGTTTTCACACTATTACTGAACTGATTTGTACATTGTTATTATTATGTAATTTCAATTGTTTACCGTACTGTCTTTACTACTATCACTGTCATGTGTTTAAAGTGTTTATTGAAATGTCTAATTAAATGGTTTTTAATTAACATTTATTTAATGAGAATTTTATTAAATGAATTATAATAATAATTTATCAACTACACCCTATAGTCGCTCTGGGTTTCCGGGACATGATAAGTATTTCAAAATACCTTCCATGCTCTATCTGGATTACCTGGCCGACTATAGTATCCTTCCGATTACTGTGCCTAGTGAACTGTTAGGAAAAATAAATATTTTCGAGCATATAGTCTTCGTTATATCAATCTTGCATACGACTCCTTTACTAAGCACGTTTTCGCTCACCCCTTTATTTTCCACTCCATAGGATACTATATTTGGTTAAGTGATATACCATCCCGAGGTTATCGGTTGCGTTTTTGGTTATCCGAGACTGCATAGTGTCGATCCTAGAGGTATTTGTAGTTTCTTTTATTTATTCAAATTTATTATACACTACTACTTAATTTGTAAAGTAGGAACAGGGGATGTAAAGTGTTAAGAAATAATGTTAAATTACATATTCCGATTTTGTAAATTAATTAAAGTATATTGTTTATCACTGTTTACTGTTCAAGTGTTAAAGGCATCGCAGACGGCTCAATCATAATTTATGTGTAATATGTGCTATTTACTGTACATTTGGACTGTT
Organism: Heritiera littoralis; assembly: GCA_031772115.1. Taxonomy (NCBI): domain Eukaryota; kingdom Viridiplantae; phylum Streptophyta; class Magnoliopsida; order Malvales; family Malvaceae; genus Heritiera; species Heritiera littoralis. Next base: position 1,636,881 of record JAPDPK010000155.1, on the reverse strand, counting down.
AAAGAGGTCAGCCAAACAACCACTGAAGCCACCATTTCCAGCAGCCACCAAGGCCACAGTTCAGCTCTATTCAGCCATGGTTTATGGCCATTAATGAGCCCCTATTCCAAGTGCCATTTTCCAGCCTTGATCCAGTCCATTTTCAGCCCTTTACCCCGCTAATTCTAGCACTAACGGAACACCTCCCGAGTGTTTTGCTCCTGTCCCTTTTTAAGCCACCGAAAGCAGCCTTTATCCAACTAAGACCACCAATAAACACAATCCCGTTTTTTGACTAGTGTCAGGCCCTTCTTCTCCCTCTCTCACTATAGTTTTCTTTCTCCTTTCAATTGAAATTTCTTTCTCCTTTGTTGCCGCAACCTCCACTGCGGTTTCTTTCTCGTTCTCACTCTCAGTCTCTAGCCGCAACAGTTTCTTTCCCCTTTTCCAGTTTGTTTTTTTGCTGTGTTTCTTTTGTTCACTCAATTTCACTCTTTCTTTTCTCACTCACAACTGTCGCTTCGTTCTATTCTTTTCCTTTTTATTTAATATTTTTTTATCTTCTCTTATGGCAGAAGCGGTCCTTTACCTCTTTTAAGTTCAAACCTGCTCCCAAATTAGTGGGAGTAGGTGGGAAATTGGGTGGCTTCCAATAGAAGCCGATCCCGTTTTCCCTCTCTTTCTTTTTTTTATTTTATCTTTCTTTTTTTTATTTCTATGTATGTATAATCTATACATATATTTCTTATATATTATACATTATGTATATGTTTTTATCATCTTACTTATACATTTTTTTTATATAATATAGATATATTATGCCTACTTTATATTTAATAGTGGTATATACACACACACACACACACACACACACATATATATATATATAGATATATATACATAGATATTATTCTTCCTTTATTTTAAATTTACATATAAATATAAAATATATATTTCATACTTAACATATATACATTTTCCTTATATATATATTATATCACATCAAAGATAATATACTTGTATCATTCATTTAATTAAATAATTAAATATATATGGGTATATATATTGTTCTTTTAATTAGCTAATCACTTGAACTATATGCACCTAAGTTTTGTAGTGCATTTATATATTCATTAACTTGTTTTATTAATGTACAGAAATCTCAATTTATTTCCTTTATTGAATTTATATATATCCCATATAGATGTGTATTCATCTATTTTATATATCGCACTCACTAATTGTTCAATGCTCTAAACTCAATTTTTGATTTCATTACATAAATTAATAAAAATATTAGAATACATGTTACGCTTGGTTTATTTTAAATTCATTCATTTATTTTACAAATTTGGTACAGAATTTCATAGTCTTCACAATAATCCTGGGTAGAGGAATCACCTCTAATTTCTCTTGGAGCCAAAATCAGGGGCAGTCTTCTTCTTTTAGTCCTTTAAGACCCTTTGGTTTTCAACCTCCACCTTTTCACGTACCACCACCTCATCAATCTCACCAGACCCATCAGTTTCACCATCATCGAACACCACTACCATCGGTTCAACCCCAACATATACCTACCCCTGCAACTAAAAATAAACCCTTTCTCAAGGAGATGTTCACTACTATCCTGCAAAATCAAGCTACTTCCATCACAAACCTAGAAGTCTTGGTTGGACTTATAGCTAATGCTCTCAGCCAGTGTCCACAAGGACCTTTCCTAACAACATTGAAGCTAATATTGCTAGAAGGGAGGGTAAGGAGATGTTAAGGCCATCACCTTAAGGAGTGGTAAGGAGTTAGATGATACACCTGTTATGTCCATTCCTATTAAGCCCATAATGGCAAAGCCTATAGGTTCTAAAGAGACAACTAGAAAGGAGAAGGTAAACTATGATAAGGTTACAGAGAAGCTTTGGATGACACTTTTTCATCTAGTTTTACACCCTCTAGTTCTACATCTATTAGTACTAAACTCACTTCTGTTAGGCCACCTATACCTTTTGCTTAAATATTTCAAAATCAAAAGCTAGATCAACAATTCTCCAAATTCTTAGAGGTTTGGAAAAAGCTTCACGTTAACATTCCTTTCACTGATACTTTAGAGCAAAATGCCAAGGTATATGAAGTTTATGAAGGATATCCTTTCGAGGAAGAGGAGATTGGAGGATTAGGAGACAATGGCACTAACAGATGAGTATAGTCCCATTATTCAAAGGAGATTACCCCCTAAGCTCAAAAATCTAGGTAGCTTTACCATCCCTTGCACCATAAGAGATCAATCTTTCAGTAGAGCCTTTTGTGATCTAGGAGCTAATATAAATCTAATGCCATGGTCCATTTACCAGAAGTTAAGAGTAGGCACTGCAAAACCTACCACAGTGATCTTATAGTTAGCTGATAGATCTTTAAGTATCCAAAAGGGATCATAAAGGATGTTTTAGTGAAGGTGGACATATTTATATTCCTTTTTGATTTTATAGTACTTGACATGTAGGAAAAATAGGAAATCCCCATCATTTTAGACAAACCTTTCTTAGCTACTGGCAAGACCTTGATTGATATCTAGATGGGGGAGTTGACTATGAGAATCTAAGATCAGGAGGTGACTTTTAATGTTGTTAAATCTTTGATATTTCCTGATGACTCTCAAGATTACCTTAAGATAGATGTGATAGATAAGGATATTACTGAGGAGTACTTTAAGACAAATCCATTAAACCTTTTAAAGGCTTCTCTAGTTAAATCTTCTGATTTTAAGGATTATGATGAGGATCATGATGATACTACCAAATCTCACCTTACAATTTTACACTCAAGGGTTTCACATCCCTTTAAGTGGTGGATTAAGGTTAAAAGAACTTGGTAATCTGGATTACCTCTAACAAGGTAGGGTGATTACATATTAAATACCAACATGAATTGCAAATACGAAACTAAAGAGTTTTACAGTGAATCATTGTCTCTAAATTAGTTGCTCACTAAAGAAAGCTTGTTATGTGAATGATAATTGATTTGAAACTTTAGCACTTAAGTCTTCATCTCTTTAAAGCTTCTTTTTATTCCCTCTCTATGAAATATGGCCTTTGGTGTGCTTGAATCAAAACTTATTCCATTACATGACACACAAAATTAGCTAATACATTTAGAGGTATCAATACTATCACCCTAGGGTGTTGATACTTTATAAATGATTCTTGCATAACAATCAAAGAGGTATCTGTTAGTTTTAAATTGATATATATATATATATATATATATATATTGAAATGACAAAAACTTAAGCACAATTAAATGATTTATAATGAGTGTAAATTTGCATGACTATTTACAAATTCTACCAAGTACAAGACCATGTTGTGACTGTATATTTTGAATGGTCTTATGATATTTAGAAAATATTATTAAGTGATCGTTTATTAAATATAAAATCTTTTCAAAATCACATAATCAATATTTGAACTAAACTTTCATGACAACTAGCCAAAAAACATTCAAATGAAGTTGAAAAACAACTTAAGTATGAATTAAGGTTAAAGCATGCATGGTTTTTCAACTCAAAAATGCCCAGCAAATCAAGATTTAGAGAGACTAGATCTATCCCTGCTCTTAGAGGATCGATCCTTAAATAGCAGAACATCCTCTAAGGCACATCAAGATAATAGGATCTATCCTTTACCCTCATAGGATCAATCCCTTAAAGCCAAAAACCCAAGAAGTAGAGCGGTTATCGGGCCGGGTTGTCCCGATCCAGATCAGAACCAGACCAAGTCAACTGGCTCAATAATCGAGATCGGTTATCGATGAGCTAGGTCGGTTCAATGCAAACATAACCAAGCCTGGCCCAATAAGGACCGGGATTGCTTGGTCCCAATTAGGTTGAATTTTTTTTTTAAAACAAAGCCAGCCACTACGCAAGCTTGCATAGTGGCAAGCCTTTTTCAGTAGCTGTCGACCCTATAAGGTATCTACACCCAAGTGCACGTGGTCATACAAGTAATATAGGATTTGAGTCCCGAATTATCGTCCCACAGAGACTAGTGTCGCGAAGCTTAGCTAAGTACCAGATACTACTGCCTATAGTATATCTTAGCAAATTATGAATTTAATTGATTGTGTGTAAGATCTGATTCTACTACACTATACAAGATATTTGTAATTATTTGATTATTAAAATAAAGTTTATTTGGTGAAATTAAGTGAATTGGGTATGTGAGCCCACTTTAATTTTAATGGTCGTGATGGGATTAAGACTGAGAAATACAGTGTATGGTGGTGAAATAAATATAATAAAATTAGTTTGAGGCATAAAAATAATTTTTATGTCATTTGGAATTATTTTGAGAATCTCGGAAATAAATTGGAAAATGACGGTTATGTCCCAAGGGCAATTTCGTAAATTATGCTCACATGGAAATGAGTTGGGACAAAGTAAAAATATCATGATAATCTACTTAAAAAGCGAAATTTTATAGTGCAAAAAGATTGATTTAAAAAGGTGGTTTAATTGGAAGATTTTGCTGGCGGTCAAAAAGGGGTATAATCGTAATTTCACATTATCGGTACACCGCACGGCAACGAGAATACTTCCATTCATCAAATTACATTAAATGTGATCTATTGGTGCTGGAATTATAATTTTTGGAGGTCATTTACATGGTTTTTACGAAAATAGAAGTTAATGGCATGAATCGTAAATATATCAATTCATTAAGGGCAAAATGGTCATTTAACATGAAGGGAGACTGGTCAAATTAGTCAATAATGACTGGAAATTGACTAAAATAAATTAAATTGAATTTAAATAACATTTATAAGCTGGAAAATAATAGAAATAGTGTGATAAAAGAATAAATGGTGGAAATGGACATGGAATTTTATTGTGGCGACATGTGGCAATTGGCCATTGGTTGGAAGAAGACAATTTTAGCAGAATTTGCTGAATCTACAACCGACACTTCTTCATCCTTTCTTCAGCCAAGCTCATGACACCTCCATAGCTAAGAAGAAAAGAAACTTTCAAGCTTTCATAACTCCTAAAATACTTGAAATTTTAAGTTAGTTATTTCTAACAAAAATATTCCCCATCACTTCCTCTATCCATAGACACCAAAATATCATCAAAAGAAGAAAGGCATAAGGAGAAAGAAGGCCAAGAAGATTTCGGTCAAGGTAAGATTTGTCTAAAAATTTATGGCTTTGATTTGTTTTAAGGTTGTGTTCCTAATGTATTCAAGTTGTAGAAAAAGATTATGGCATTGGATTTACCTAAAAATGGCTGAATAAAAATGTGCCATATTTTTGGGTTTTGGTCAGCCATGGTTCATGATGAATGCATGCATTTTGTTGCATGAAATTGGTAGGAAATGAAAGCTAGAAAAGGTTTAAGTAACATAGAAACAATAGTTTGAAGAAAGGATTGAAAAATCAAGAAAAATGGTAAAAAGAGTTTCGGCCAAGGTTGGTTTGGGCATGATTTAATGCTGCATTTTAGTATTTAATGAATATACTAAGTGAATAGAAAATGTTTATAAGGTTAGAGTTGAGAAAAGAAGAGAAACGAAGTGCTAAATGTAGATTTCAATTTTTGCGGGAAAATTGTCTGTCCAAGCCACATATTTAAAAATTCAATTTGGGGGTTTCAGAATGAAATAAATTCTGAAAAGTATTGCAGGTACCTTTATGAGTTAGGAAAAATTCAGTTTTGGAATTACCTAATTTGGAGTTGTGTAGCCTAAGATATAGGCAGTTGAACACAGGGCACTTTGTGCAGTAGGCGAGATGCTCTGTGTCAAATTTGAAAATTTTTAGAAATTAGCACAGATTGAATTTGGCTGCAAACTTCATGTTTCTAGAAATTAAATGAGTTAAGAATAATATGGTTTTGAGTTTGCACAATTTGGACAACCCTATCTTGAGATATGGCTCAATTTGTACATAGAGGTCAGTAGACAATCTACCAGAATACATCTGGAAATAGGGCAAATTTGAGGAATTATTAAAAATAATTTTGAGATGATAAAATTGTGAAACTTTCTATTCTGAATAGGTAATTGGATTAAGATTCATATGGTTTTGGGATTCATAATTTTGGATATCCATATAATTAGTAATATAAAATTTAATGCACAAAGGTCAGTAAACCATCCTTTCATATGGGTCAGAATTGGGCTGAACTTTAGAAATTGTGAGGAACAATATGGAATGAACTAGAAAATGAGCTTTATACTTCTGGATAGGGAATTAAGTCAGATTACATATAAAATTGACGGTACATTAATCAGAATTCAATATTTTCTGTTATGAATAGAAAGGCATTGATAGGTTGGAAATTCTTATAAAGAATAATTCTACCTTAGTGAGTAGGATTTCTAAGAATGCTTAGTGTTTATGTATGTTTCGGAATTGAACTTGTATGACTCATCTTCTACAGCTCCGAAGCTAAATAAACAAAATGGGAAAGGAGACGAATAAGGACATAATCATTGGTTCAAGGCTACAAAGTGTACGGTTTGAATGAAATAACACCGTACAGGTAAGGGAAAAGTGTGTGAGTTGTAGAGATATAGGGAATGCATGTTTTATTGAGATAAATTGAAATGTTGAGAACATGATTTGGTTTGAAACATGCATGAATTGTGGTTGAAAAGCTAGTTCTATATACTGTAATCTCAATGCAGGAGGTTAGAAATCCGCAACTGTTATGCTGCCAAAATTTACCAAAAATATTCTAAAATATTATAAATATTTTAGATGCTTGAAATTAGGTCTATGAACATAATCGAAGACCATTTACACAAAATTTTCCATAAAGTGGAAATTATGAGAAAATTATTTAATTTGAATATTCATGTTTTAATATTTTGATTTAGTGAGAAATTATTTATGATTTATGAAATATTAAATATTCAAAATGAATATTTATTTATTTTCTCACTATATACATGGATACCAACCGACTGGTTTAATGTGTTGGAAAGGAAAATAAATACCTTTTGGAAATAATGATTTAAATAAACGAATTGATTTGTAGTGACTTGGAGCGGTGTAGGAGCTTGAATCTTAAATTTGGAAGACCGAGGAAGATGATTTCTAAGCATTGAGGTAAGTGGGTTAAATAAGTCTTACTGGTATCATTTCATAAGCGATGAATGAATCCTTATTAGATATTTACCTAAATTCACATTAAGTCTGGTGAAATATAACGGAAAGGATTATAAAGGTAAGTCTCAGTAAGATATAAGTTTCACTTGTTGTGATCGTGAATAGTACTCATCTGGAAAGAAATCTTATTTGTGGCTTGTGTGTTATGTGTTATGGTTTATTTATGTTCACTGAGCATATAAAATCGTATAAATGTCAGTGCCTGCGTCATGATAAATGCATGTAATTTATTAAAGTCGGATCAAGTGAGCATGCTAATATGTTACGATACTTTGGGAATGAATATGTGAAGTAGTATACAGTATATATGCAACTTATGATGTTTAAATTCATGGACCTCGAATAGTACCTAGTTGTATTATCGAAAACTAGGATAATGGAATTGTGTGACAACTGATGCATATATGTGACTTGAGGACTTGAATGATTTTAGATCATTATCATTAGAAAACATGCGCCATAGAGGCAAATCCGAGTAAAACTCATTCTTTTGTACTGTGTGAGCCACCTTTAGAGAACTCGAAGGAAGTAAGTGCTACACAGATTCTTCAAAACTGTGGGAGCCACTTCTACAGTCCTTTGAGAGATAAGTGATGCATGAGTACCGATGAAATATTAGAAAACATGCGCCATATAGGCAAATCCGAGTAAAACTCATTCTTTTGTACCGTATGAGCCACCTCTTGAGAACTCGAAGGAACTAAGTGCTACATAGATTCTTTGGAACTGTGGGAGCCACCTCTAGAGTCCTTTGAGAGCTAAGTGCTGCATGAGTACTGATGAACCATTAGAAAACATGCGCCATAGAGGCAAATCCGAGTAAAACTCATTCTTTTGTACCGTGTGAGCCACCTCTAGAGAACTCGAAGGAACTAAGTGCTACACAAATTCTTCGGAACTGTGAGAGCCACCTCTAGAGTCCTTTGAGAGCTAAGTGCTGCATGAGTACTGATGAACCATTAGAAAACATGCGCCATAGAGGCAAATCTGAGTAAAACTTATTCTTTTGTACTGTGTGAGCCACCTCTAGAGAACTCGAAGGAACTAAGTGCTACAGAGATTCTTCGGAACTGTGGGAGCCACCTCTAGAGTCCTTTAAGAGTTAAGTGCTGCATGAGTACCGATGAACCATTAGAAAACATGCGCCATAGAGGCAAATTTGAGTAAAACTCATTCTTTTGTACTGTATGAGCCACCTCCAAAGAACTCGAAGGACCTACGTGCTACGCAGATTTCTTTGAAACTGTGGGAGCCACCTCTAAAGTCCTTTGAGAGCTATGTGTTGCACGAGTGCCTATGAGCTATTAGAAAGCTTGCGCTAAAGAAGCAAATCTGAGTAAAACCCATTCTTTTTGGTCTGTGTGAGCCACCTCTAGAGAACTCAAAGAAACTACGTGCTACACAGCTGTCTTCGAAATTGTGGGAGCCACCTCTAGAGTCCTTTGCGAGCTAAGTGCTACACTAGCCCAATGAATCATTGGAGATTATATGCCAAAGAGCCAATGGATAAAACGATTGTGACCTTGTGACATTATAACCATCATTAGATAAGATGGATATTATACATTTGACAGTGAGTTGGAATAACTGTTGAACTTTATTTATATTATGCTATAGCATCATGTGCTATTTGAAATGGTTAGTTACTTCACGCTTAACCATATCAATGAAAGAAATGAAAAGGATAATATTGTGCGAGTTAAAGATGTGAATAAAAAGTATGAATGAGCCTATACAATTTGTCATAGATTATATGTTAGTAGCTAATCATGGCAGAGTGCATACATGATATTTTATATGGTTCATGCATGTATGATCATATTTTATGACATGAGCCTAGTTTGTATTTATTTAAGCTACTTACTGAGCCATGGATTGCTCACCCCTTAATTTAACATCTACAGATCATATGAGTTGAAATCCAACTTCAGGCTTCATATAAGCTCTCTCGGGAACTGTACCTATTGTGGTACTCGTCTACGTTCTCCGAGCCTTGTTTTTGTACTTTTGAGGTATACGAATTGTATATCATTTGATAATTATGCAAACTTTATTTTCACAGTACTAGGAAGTAAAATGGGGTGTAACTTTGGATCGCACTAGATTATTATATAGGTTCATGTGATTATTGAGTACGATCCAGGAAAAGATCTTATTTTAATGTGTATGTAAATTGGAAAAAATGTGAAAATGTTGGGCTGTTGGATATTAAAAAGTATGTAATGTATGATGGTATAAATTGTGGAAACTGAATCAGCTGTATTGTGGAAATTAGAAATGTGTTTGCAATGCAGGAGATATACTAGGGAATTTGATAAAATATAAGGGGGAGGTTTTCGACCTATTTTTCTTGGAAAGGTGAATATGAGGTTAAATAGTCATAGTCAATCATAAGACTGATGATATAGCTAGTTTGAAATAATATTATATTGAGGTAAGATTTGGATTAGTTACGACATTAACACCGAATACAAATCGTAAATAGAAAAAGAAAAATTTAGTTCGTAATTTTCTAAATGAAATAAGGTAAGTGTTAAGTGGACGTCATGGTCTTCGAGTCGTGACAGATTTAATGGTATCAGAGCAAGGTTTGTCTAGTACGTGTTAGTGTAGTTGAGATCATCTGTGGTGTTAAATCCCATGTACTGTGAAATATATGCTTGAAAATTATCTATTAATTGACTTATACCAAGATTAGTCTGCTATTGGTATGGGTTTTTATTTTGATTTAATTCAAAAATTAGGACAGGGCCTAGAAGTAGCCCTGGGAGATCGACTCAGAGACTGTCGACTCCGCAATTGACTCCATCACCCTCATCAGCTGCACATGTAATAGGCTCTATATAAAGTTTGAACCTTTAAATTATCTGTTGCATATTAGTGTTCCTTTCAAGAGATCTCAGATGAAAGTGTGTGATTGTCAGTGTGAAGTGAAGGTGGGAGATAGAAACCTAATAGCAGATTTGATATTGTTGGACACTTATAACTTTGGTGTCATCTTGGGTATGGAATAGATAGACACCAATCGTGCTAATGTACACTGCTATAGGAAAATTGTAACCTTCTCCCTACTTAATCTGCATATGATATGTTTTAACAAGTAACGAAGCAATAAGTGCTCATTTATTTTGCTCAGAACGTGTTAGAGTAATACCAGTAAGGCATAATGGCCTACGTGATTGGAGATTTATGTGATATAGCTGTCAAGACTCATGAATGAGGAATGAAGCTATGTATGATAAAGATGATAATGGAATGACCTAACATAGTTTGGCCTAGGATAGGTCATGTGATGATTTGGAACTTGAGCTATATAATGAGCTTAATCTAAGAATTTTGGTTTTATAAAGTCATCCAAACTTGTGGCATTACACCAATGAAACTATTGGAACAAAAATATATGGCTTGATTTAAAGTACGATCCCGCCTTAATTAAAAGGACTATAGGAAATTGAAATTTTGATTTCAAATTATAAGAGGACGCATGTTGCAAAGAGTGAAATGATAAAGCATGTTAAATTTGTAGAGAGGCTGATATGATATACTTGCTAGGGCTCATGAAAGCGGTATGGAATAGTGTATGATAGAAATGATAGTGGAGTGACCTGGCATTAATTAGCCTACGAAATAGGTTACGCGATGATAGAGTTTGAGCTATACATTTAGCTTTAAGCAAGTATTGCTTTATAAAACCTTAAAGGTGAAACAAAAAAGAGAGGATTAAATGACTTTATGTCAATGAACTGGTTATACCTGAAAGGTATAAGATTTGAACAAATACAAGATCCTGGCTTGTTTTGAAAGCTATTAGGATTGGAAAGTGATATCAAAATACAAAGTTTTGGATTTGAATTGAGTGGGCATCCTTAATAAGCCTAAATAAATAGGATTCGATTGGGTCTATTGGAGTGAATCAGTAATATTTTGGACCTGTCTACGAAAGTGTAGGAAACTTGCCTAAACTTGTCCACCATATGTGACAGGAAGTGAACTTTATTGATATACCCAGAGAAACAATTGCCTAGTCTCCATATGGACTTGAAAGATGTGCTGGATTCAGTATATTTTGAAAGTGTATAAGCTAAAAAAAAACCAGATGATTTAGAAGGAATATGATTTAGAAAGTACATGAACTTTGAAATTATTCAACTTTAAAATATATTGTTTCAATTATGTGAATTTAAAAAAAAAATTCAATAAATTGAACCCTATGGTTTTGAACTATATGGATTCGAAACCTATAAGACTCTTTAGATTTCTCACTAGTAAAGTCGAAACGAATACGGCATGTTATAAAAAAGAGGTCTTGAATAGAAATTGGAGATCATTAGGGCATGTTGTACAAGATAACAAATTGATGTGGAAGTTAATAATGCATGAAATAAGCGACCCAAGATCATCATGTCTTGGCATGAATTATAAGAGGATGAATGTGTTGGATTATGCCCTTAGAACCATTCATTAGATGATTGACTTTGGCATTTTTTATGTATCATGACATTTTTATTTATTGTAGTTCATTATTATATTTGTCTTATAACTGCGTAATGTAATCTTATATGATAATGTTCTTAGAATAGTAATAACACACTATTCTTAAAATATCCCTAGTCAAGTATTATTGTAAACAAGGATAACAATGATACGATAAGACTAGTATGTGGTTGACTGATGACCATTGTCATGGATATAGGATATCAAGTCAGCACATAGGTACATGTTAGAGAACTATGTACTGGATCGACCCTCCATGAGAACGCTACATGGATTGTTATATAAGTGTTATAAGTGATTCTCATAGTGATGATGGTGTATGTGATCCTTTGACTTAAGATCATCAGAGATCCCAACATAGAGAATCGCATACTTTAATGCTGCTAGATGTCATTCGTAACAGGATGGACTATAAAGGTAGTAATTGGGTATGCCTTGATCTATGTAGAGGGATGTTGAGTGATCAAGATAGGATTTATCCCTCTTATATAACAAGAGTGATGTCTTGGGCCCTTTGATAGAGTGAGACTAAGAAATGCATGGCCGTGCTCGAATAAGTCAATATGAGATATTGATTTTATTTGTTTAATTAGTCTACTCAGGAATCAAGAAACGCTGATTAGACTATACAAGTGTGACACATTCCATGACTTGTGTCTAATCAAGACATCAAAGGATAAAGGGATTAGACTACACGGTAACATCTATCACGAGTAAGGTTATGTCGAGTCATTGACATTCTCGTTACATGGGTTGCAATGATGTGTTGCTAGATACCGCTCATTGCCTGTGACAATTTTGTCATTGCCATTGTTTTGAGAACCTATTGGGTCGCACACTTAGAACGGATCAATGAGGAGCTTAATTAATCCTATTCTGAATTGGATTAAGGATATAACTAATCCTAATCTGAATTGGATTAAGGATATAACTAATCCTATTCTAAGTAGGATTAGAGTTCTGTTTGACAGTAAATTTTAGGGTAAAATTTACTGCCTATAAAAGGAGATTTTGTATTTTCTACAAGTGAGCCGCACAATTAAACAAAAGAGAAACCTGTTCTCTGTGGTTTTAGAGCTTATTTCAAACAGAACAAAATATTCTTTTAATCGAAGCTAGCAATTCGGTTAAAATAAAAAACGCTCTTTAAGGCTTCTGATCGTGAGACATTCAAGAGTTGTGAGATCCGTTCGTGTGGATACCATAGAGGCAGGAACAAAAAGTTGTTGCTTGTGACTCGACCAACGACAGAAAATCAGAGAAAACGTTAGGTAAAATCTCGAAACCCTAATCAGGCAACTCTTCGAATCGATCCTGGTGGAGGCCGAATGATTTAAATTCCGCTGCGTGTTTGTTTCGGTTTCCTTCAGAATGGTCATAAGGTGTAAACTAATGAGATACGTCCGATTTGGTGTATTTATCGAGTATTGAACTTTGAAATTAATAAGGGATATAATCTTTAGAATAAGTGATAATATGGGAATTTGACCTTGAAATTTACAAGAATTTGAGATGAAATGGAGATAGAGAAAATGATGAAGAAAAGCACCCTTACATGTTAGGGATGACAGTGGTCAATGTTAAAAGAACACAAAAAAAAAGAGCAACTACAGGAGTTGCTAGACAAGGGTTTTACAATCTCAAGTGTATCACCCTAAGGGCTCTGATATTGTTAGTGAAAAAAATAGATGACAATTTGAGGCTGTATATGGATTATAGGCAGTTAAATCAGGTATAGTTGGGAATAAATAACTACTGACTACGATTAATGATTCCTTGAATGAATGAAAAGGTGCCCTAGTAACTTCTAAGATTGATTTGAGATCAGGGTACCTCTAGTTGAGGATAGAGCCCAATATTATTGATTAAACTAGCAAGGCTTAGAGAGAGGATCCTAAATTGATTGAGGTTGCTAATAAGATACAACCAGACCAAGACTCGGAATATGAGATCAGTGATGATGAGATTGTTAGGGTATAAGGGCAAAATATATGTTTTGAAACTAGTAGAGAAGGGTTCTAAGAACATGAAGTTGAAATGTGATTGGTTAAGAAAAGCTTAGAGCAGAGAGACAAGTTATGCCAATGATTTAAGGAGGCACTTGGAGTGTCAGGTTGGAAATAAAGTATTCCTGAAGACCTCTCCATCTAAAGGAATAATGAGATTTGAAATTAAAGAGAAGTTGAGTCCTTGATACATTGAACGCTCCAAAGTACTAGAGAAAGTGGGTAACATGACATATCAACTAGTGTTCCACTCCAGCCATTAAGGTGCACACATCTTCCTTGTATCTACGCTTAAGAAGTATCATCCTGATTCCACCCACGTGATTGAGTATGAACCTTTGGAGGTCAAGGAAGACAACAGTTATACTGCAAGCCAAAAGATTACGGATCAGAAAGATAAGGTATTGAGGTCCAAGGTGATTTCCGTAGTAAAAGTTCCCTAGCAACATTCTCTTTGGAAGAGGCTCCTTGAGAACTAGAGAGTTTGATGAATGAGAAGTCCCCTCACCTGCCCTAGATGACTTAAAGCAATTTGGAGAACCAAATTTCCTAAAGTGGGGAGAAATGTAAGATCTGATTCTACTACACTGTACAAGATATTTGTAATTATTTGATTATTAAAATAAAGTTTATTTGGTGAAATTAAGTGAATTGGGTATATGAGCCCCACTTTAATTTTAATGGTCTTGATGGGATTAAGACTGAGAAATACAGTGTATGGTGGTGAAATAAATATAATAAAATCATTTTGAGGGATAAAAATAATTTTTATGTCATTTGGAATTATTTTAAGAATCTCGAAAACAAATTGGAAAATGACGGTTATGTCTAAAGGAAAATTTCATAAATTACGCCCACATGGAAATAAGTTGGGACAAAGTAAAAATATCATGATAATCTACTTAAAAAGGGGAATTTTATAGTGCAAAAAGATTGATTTAAAAAGGTTGTTTAATCAGAAGATTTTGCTGGCGGTCAAAAAGGGGTATAACTATAATTTCACATTATCGGTACACTGCACGGCAACGAGACTATTTCCATTCATCAAATTACATTAAATGTGATCTACTGGTGCTGGAATTATAAGTTTTGGAGGTCATTTACATGGTTTTTACGAAAATAGAAACTTACTGGCATGAATCATAAATATATCGATTCATTAAGGGCAAAATGGTCATTTAACGAGAAGAGAGACTGGTCAAATTAGTCAATAAAGACCAAAAATTGACTAAAATAAGTTAAATTGAATTTAAATAACATTTATAAGCTGGAAAATAATAGAAATAGTGTGATAAAAGAATAAATGGTGGAAATAGACATGGAATTTTATTGTGGTGACATGTGGAAATTGCCCATTGGTTGGAAGAAGACAATTTCAGCAGAATTTGCTGAAGCTACAGCCGACACTTCTTCATCCTTTCTTCAGCCAAGCTCACGACACCTCTATAGCTAAGAAGAAAAGAAACTTTCAAGCTTTCATAACACCTAAAATACTTGAAATTTTAAGTTAGCTATTTCTAACAAAAATATTCCCCATCACTTCCTCTATCCATAAACACCAAAATATCATCAAAAGAAGAAAGGCACAAGAAGTAAGAAGGCCAAGAAGATTTCGATCAAGGTAAGATTTGTCCAAAAATTTATGGCTTTGATTTGTTTTAAGTTTGTGTTCCTAATGTATTCAAGTTGTAGAAAAAGATTATGGCATTGGATTTACCTAAAACTGGCTGAATAAAAATGTGCCATATTTATGGGTTTTGGCCAGCCATGGTTCATGACGAATGCATGCATTTTGTTGCATGAAATTGGTAGGAAATGAAAGCTAGAAAAGGTTTAAGTAACATAGAAACAATAGTTTGAAGAAAGGATTGAAAAATCAAGAAAAATGGTAAATGGGGGTTTCGGCCAATGTTGGTTTGGGCATGATTTAATGCTGCATTTTAGTATTTGATGAATATACTAAGTGAAAAGAAAATGTTTATAAGGTTAGAGTTGAGAAAAGAAGAGAAACAAAGTGCTAAATGTAGATTTCAATTTTTGCTGGAAAACTATCTGTCCGGGCCACATATTTAAAAATTTAGTTTGGGGGTTTCAAAATGAAATAAATTCTGGAAAAATTATTACAAGTAGATTTATGAGTTAGGCAAAATTCAGTTTTGGAATTACCTAATTTGGAGTTGTGTAGCCTGAGATATAGGCAGTTGAACACAGGGCACTCAGTGTAGTAGGAGAGATGCTCTATGTCAACTTTGAAGATTTGTAGAAATTAGCACAGATTGTATTTGGATGCAATATTTATGTTCCTAGAAAGGGAATAATATGGTTTTGAGTTTGCACAATTTGGACAACCCTATCATGAGATATGGCTCTATTTGTACATAGAGGTCAGTAGATAATCTGCCAAAATGCATCTAGAAACAAGGAAAATTTGAGGAATTATTAAAAATAGTTTTAAAATGATAAAATTGTGAAACTTGCTATTCTGAATAGGGAATTGGATTAAGATTCATATGGTTTTAGGATTCATAATTTTGGATGTCCCTATAAATAGTAATATAAAATTTAATGCACAAATGTCAGAAAACCATCCTATCATATGGGTCAAAATTGGGCTGAACTTTGGAAAATTGTGAGGAACAATATGGAATGAACTAGAAAATGGGCTTTATACTTCTGGATAGGCAATTAAGTTAGATTACATATAAAATTGACGATGCATTAATCAGAATTCAATATTTTCCGTTATGAATAGAAAGGCATTGATAGGTTGGAAATTCTTATAAAGAATAATTCTACCTTAATGAGTAGGATTTCTAAGAATGCTTAGTGTTTATGTATGTTTCGGAATTGAACTTGTATGACTCATCGTCTGCAGCTTCGAAGCTAAATAAATGTAATGGGAAAGGAGATGAATAAGGACATAATCATTGGTTCAAGGCCACAAAGTGTACGGTTTGAATGAAATAACACCATATAGGTAAGGGAGAAGTGTGTGAGTTGTAGAGATATAAGGAATGCATGTTTTATTAAGATAAATTTTATGGAAATGTTGAGAACATGATTTGGTTTGAAACATGCTTGAATTGTGGTTGAAAAGCTTGTTCTATATATTGTAATCTCGATGCAGGAGGTTAGAAATCCGCAGCTGTTATGCTGCCGAAATTTACCAAAAATATTCTAAAATATTATAAATATTTTAGATGCTTGAAATTAGGTCTAAGAACATAATTGAAGACCATTTACACAAATTCTTCCATAAAGTACAAATTATGTGAAAATTATTTAATTTGAATATTCATGTTTTAATATTTTGATTTAGTGAGAAATTATTTATGATTTATGAAATATTAAATATTCAAAATGAATATTTATTTATTTTCTCACTATATACATGGATATCAACCGATTGGTTTAATGTGTTGGAAAGAAAAAAAAATGCCTTTAAAAATAATGATTTAAATAAATGAATTGATTTGTAGTGACTTGGAGCGATGTAGGAGCTCGAATCTTAAATTTGGAAGATCGAGGAGGATGATTTCTAAGCATTGAGGTAAGTGGGTTAAATAAGTCTTACTAGTATCATTTCGTAAGAGATGAATGTATCTTTATTAGATATTTACCAAAATTCACATTAAGTCTGGTGAAATATCACGGAAAGGATTATGAAGGTAAGTCTCGGTAAGATATAACTTTCACTTGTTGTGATCGTGAATAGTACTCGTCTGGAAAGAAATCTTATTTGTGACTTGTGTGTTATGTGTTATGGTTTATTTATGTTCACTGAGCATATAAAATCGTATAAATGTCGATGCCTGCGTCATGATAAATGCATGTAATTTATTAAAGTCGGACCAAGTGAGCATGCTAATATATTACGATACTTTAGGAATAAATATGTGAAGTAGTATACAGTATATATGCAGCTTATGATGTTTAAAGTCATGGACCTCGAATAGTACCTAGTTGTATTAATCGAAAACTAGGATAATGGAATTGGGTGACAACTGATGCATATATGTGACTCGAGGACTTGAATGCTTTTAGATCATTATCATTCAAAAACAAGCTCCATAGAGGCAAATTCGATTAAAACTCATTCTTTTGTATTGTGTGAGCACCCTCTAGAGAACTCGAAGGAACTAAGTGGTACACAGATTCTTCAGAACTATGGGAACCACCTCTAGAGTCCTTTGAGAGCTAACTGCTACATGAGTACCGATGAATTATTAGAAAACATGTGTCATACAGGCAAATCCGAGTAAAACTCCTTTTTTTGTACCGTGTGAGCCACCTGTAGAGAACTCGAAGGAACTAAGTGCTACACAGATTCTTGGGAACTGTGGGAGCCACCTCTAGAGTCCTTTGAGAGCTAAGTGCTGCATGAGTACCGATGAACCATTAGAAAACATACGCCATAGAGGCAAATCCAAGTAAAACTTATTCTTTTGTACCGTGTGAGTCACCACTAGAGAACTCGAAGAAACTAAGTGTTACACAGATTCTTTGGAACTATGGGAGCCACCTCTAGAGTCCTTTAAGAGCTAAGTGCTGTATGAGTACCGATGAACCATTAGAAAACATGCGCCATAGAGGCAAATCTGGGTAAAACTCATTCTTTTGTACCGTGTGAGCCACCTCTAGAGAACTCGAAGGAACTAAGTACTACGTAGATTTCTTCGAAACTGTGGGAGCCACCTCTAGAGTCCTTTAAGAGCTAAGTGTTGCAGGAGTACCTATCAGCTATTAGAAAGTATGTGCTAAAGAAGCAAATCTGAGTAAAACCCATTCTTTTTGGTCCGCGGGAGCCACCTCTAGAGAACTCAAAGGAACTACATGCTACGCAGCTTTCTTCGGAACTGTGGGTGCCACCTCTAGAGTCCTTTGAGAGCTAAGTGCTACACGAGTCGGATGAATCATTGGAGATTATATGCCAAAGAGCCAATGGATAAAACGGTTGTGACCTTGTGACATTATAACCATCATTAGAAAAGATGGATATATACACATGATAGTGAGTTGGAATAACTATTGAACTTTATTTATATTATGCTATAGCATCATGTGCTATTTGAAATGGTTAGTTACTTCATGCTTAACCATATCGATGAAAGAAATGAAAAGGATGATATTGTGCAAGTTAAAGATGTGAATAAAAAGTATGAATGAGCCTATACAATCTGTCGTAGATTATATGTTAGTAGCTAATCATGGCAGAGTGCATACATGATATTTTATATGGTTCATGCATGTATGATCATATTTTACAACATGAGCCTAGTCTGTATTTATTTAAGCTACTTACTGAGCCGTGGATTGCTCACCCCTTAATTTAACATCTACAGATCATACGAGTTGAAATCTAGCTTCAGGCTTTGTATAAGCTCTCTCGGGAACTGTACCTATTGTGGTACTCGTCTACGTTCTCTGAGCCTTGTTTTTGTGCTTTTGAGGTATATGAATTGTATATCATTTGATTATTATGCAAACTTTATTTTCACAGTACTAAGAAGTAAAATGGGATGTAACTTTGGATCACACTAGATCATTATATAGGTTCATGTGATTATTAAGTACGATACAGGAAAAGATCTTATTTTATTGTGTATGTAAATTGGAAAAATGTGAAAATGTTGGGTTGTTGGATCTTAAAAAGTATGTAATGTATGATGGTATAAATTGTGGAAACTGAATCAACTGTATTGTGGAAATTAGAAATGTGTTTGCAATGTAGGTGATATACTGGGGAATTTGATAAAATATAAGGGGGAGGTTTTCGACCTATTTTTCTTGGAAAGGTGACTATGAGATTAAGTAGTCATAGTCAATCATAAGACTGATGATATAGCTAGCTTGAAATAATATTATATTGAGGTAAGATTTGGATTAGTTACTATATTAACACCGAATACAAACCGTAAATAGAAAAAGAAAAATTTAGTTCATAATTTTCTAAATGAAATAAGGTAAGTGTTAAGTGGATGTCATGGCCTTAGGGTCGTGACAGATTTAATGGTATCAGAGCAGGATTTGTCTGGTACGTGTTAGTGTAGTTGAGATCATCTGTAGTGTTACATCACATGTACTGTTAAATATATGCGTGAAAATTATCTATTAATTGACTTATACCAAGATTAGTCTGCTATTGCTATGGGTTTTTATTTTGATTTAATTCAAAAATTAGGATAGGGCCTAGAGGTAGCCCTAGGAGATCGACTCAGAGACTGTCGACTCCGCAATTGACTCCATCACCCTCATCAGCTGTGTTGGCTTTATAGGCTATATCGAGAGGGGGTGAATCGGTTCTTAACTAACCTTATGCCCGTTTTTCGATTCTTCTAAGTTCTCTAGCCTATTTGAATGTTTTCTAAGTTCTCTAAGCTAGGCAAGCATGCAATTAAAATTCAATACAATAATCACAAATATAATTGCAAATTAGTAAAGAGAGTAAGGATAGAGAAATTTACGCAAGTGATTTATAGAGGTTCGGCAACCTTGCCTACTTCCTCTACCTTGAGAAGCTCCCAAGGATTTTCCCAAATTCACTATCCTTGAATTTGTTACACTCCCTCTTTTTCTAGGCTAAAGAGAAACCTCTCTCTTTTTCTAGGCTCAAGAGAAACCTCCCTCTTTTTCTTAGGCTAAAGAGTAACCTCCCTCTTTTTCATAGGCTAAAGAGAAACCTCCCCTTTTTACAAGGATTGAATTGGTTTACAATGGGTGTAATCAAAGAAGGCCTCTAAGTAGGCAAATGATTACAGAAATTAGGCACAAAGAAAAGCCTATACAATATTTGTGCTAAACAATACAAGAGATAAGTGAATGATGGAAGATAAAGACTTTGTAGCTCTTGATTTGTTGTTGAGGCTTGAGGAAGATGAATAAGATGATGAAAGATGTTGCTTGGTTGTTCCTCTTACTTCCTTTAGCTTCTAAGTTTCTATTTATAGTCCCTTGGATGGTTTGTGGACGTTGGTTGGAGCCAAAACAGAAACTAGCCGTTATATCTCACAGAAACTAGTCGTTGGGGACTTTCTGACTTAAAGGGATCGATCCTTTTCTTCATTCCAAGCTTCCGGGGCATTATGCCAAAAAGGGATCGATCCCTTTCCTTAGGGGACCAATCCTTTTCTTCCAGAGGGCATTTTTCCTGCACTTTTGGGTTAGAAATGATATGGCTTTTGATTTTAATTCAACCCAAAACATTTATAAGCTTTAAGGGAGTTTTTCTTGACTTTCTCAAATGAAAATATTGTCCAAAAACTTATAAGTAATTTTCTAAACTTATGTTCAATAATTCTTGAGAAAATTACTTAATATTAAAAACCATTTTATAAAGTATTAAGACCCATAAGAATATATCATTAAATCATGGTCTTAATGTTTGATATGAACACTTAAAAATGGATTGAGAAAATCATGTGTGATAAGGCAAATTTACAATATGAATTAAAACATTAAAGCTTATTTAAGTTTTTGTCATTTCAAAATATATATTGCAATTTAAAGCTAACAATCTCCCCCTTTTTGATATGACAAAACTTAATGTAAATTTGCTTTGAAAATTCTTTTATAAAATACTCCCCCTCAAATAAAGCAGGATTTTATAAAGCTCCCCTGTAATATAAGCATGGGTTTTGAAAATAAATTTTCAAACTATTTCTCCCCCATTATCTCTCCCCCTTTAATATCTCTCCCTTTTAATATCTATCTCTCCCCCTTTTTGTCATAACAAAAAGAAGGAAAAATAAAAAATATGCTCCCCCTAAAATCATGGCTATGTGAAAAGAGATAAAAATATGCTCCATCCAACAAGAAATATGTTAGTACATGGGACTCATAGCATAAATAAATAAGTCAATATTCACAAAGAGTATGAAATATTCAAAAAAGAATATGACTTATGATCCTAAACCAATTGTTTATAAATAATTTTGCAATAAGTTCTCAATTGGTAAGAAATGAAGCAAGTTGAGTATAAATATCTACTAAGGTCTATGACTTGCTTATTTCAATCCTATTAAGCACCTAAGTGTATCAATTGTTCTCTAAAGTCCAACTAAGGTGCATGTCAATACATCATGATTATGAGCTAAAATTATATAACATATCATATGCATGTGCTCATAAATCATTTTCAAGCAAGAGTGTGCATAGAATTAAGACATATAGCAATTAATTACAAATTCTAGCACACAAGAGTTTCATGCAAAAATATCCTAAATGGATTCTTCTCTATCTGTCATTTCAAACTAAAGAGCACAAGAAGAATTGTCAATTTAAAGCTCATACCAATTGGCAATTTAGTTTTTGCTTACAAATTGTTGAAAATATGGTTGCCAATGATACTAATTGTTATTTCAATCTAAATATCAATTGTTACTAATGATTGACTTAAGCATTTTGCATGAATCCAATATGTAGTGTGTTCATGTCAAGAAAATAATCATTTTAAATAAGCAAGAACACAATCACACATCATCAAATATGCATATGGATCAATTAAACATTAGCACTGTGATAACCGCAAATTTTCCAATTATTGGAAATTAATATTTAAGAAAATAGATAAGAGGAAATAAATAAATTAAAGTAAATAAATAAAATTTATTTACGGGATAGGAATATTGTTGAAATTCCTGAAATTGATGAAATGAAGAAGTGGAGAAAAGTAATTTGGATAAATTGAGGAATTTAAATTGGATAAATGGAAATCCAAATTAAATAAGAAATGAAAAGGAGAAATATAATTTGGATATGAAGAAATCCAAATTATAAGAAATACAAATGTGAGTAATTATATATTTATATAATTTTATTATATAAATATATTTTTAAACATATATATGTTTTATATAATTCCATATGCATATACATATATATATTATTTTAAAGTTAAAGTGTAGAGATATATATATATATGTATGTGTGTGTATATCTAATATAATAATTATAAATATAATTATACAAATATAATTATATGAATATTGTAATTATATATGTATATAATTATATAAAAGAAATAATTATATATATATAAAAAAAGAAGAAACAGAAACGGGAAATTGGATCCCGTTTCTGTCGAAATAGAAAAGAAAGGTGAGGGAGAGGCCGGCCACCGTCGGTCGGCCGACCGAGGAAAGAAAAGGAGGCGAAGCCGCCGGTGACGTGAGGGAAGGCAACTGGCGACGGAAAAAGGGAAGAGAAAGCACCGAAAACGGAAGCGAAAACGAACGAAACCAAGAAGGAAAGTAGAAGGGAGATACGGCAGTGCCGGCTGATCCGGGCATCGCCACCGCCACTCCCGACACCGGCGAAGGAGAATCCGGCAGAGGAAGGAGAAAAGAGAGGAGGAAGGGGCCGAAACCCACGGACCCAGATCCGGCGCCGTCACCGGTGATGGGAAGAAACGGAGACCAGATCCGGCGTCCCTGCAACTCCGACAAGCTATGGGAGGCCCGAACCGGCGGTGATGTCGGCGGGATGAAGCTGAACCGGTGGTGATGAGGCAGACCGGGTTAAACCGGTCCGAACAGGTTCAGACCAGAAAAGAGGAAAAGGAGGAGAAAAAGAAAAGAAAAAGAAAGAAAAAGAAAAAGGAAGAAAGAAAAAGAGAAAAAGAAAATTTTCGGAATTCGAAAAAATTCTCGGGAATTACGGGAATCGGTAAGAAATCCCAGAAAGTGATAAATTATTTAAATAATTTATTTATTTAAATAATTAAAGAAAAATTCTAAATTTTAGAATTTTAATTCCAGAAAATTTCCTCGATGATCGAGCCAATGGAATCGGGCGAGGTGAACATGGGTGCGACGAACGAGGCGGTCGCCGACCTGGAACAGGTAAGGGATGCATGTGCAGCACTGTAGGGATATTCAGTCTGCATGATTTTAATTATGAAATATTTTTTGAAAATATTTATGAACATATTGAGATGAATGATTGGTTGGAAAATTGTGGTGAAGTACCGGTTGAAATTATAAACTGTATTTTTCGTGTAGGAGGCTAGCCAATCGGCAGCCATTATACTGCCGAAAAATTATCGAAAAATTCCTGAAAATTACTGAAAATCATAACAAATGATTTTATATCACGAGAAATGATTTTCATCCACGAAAATCGAGAAAATGAATATTTTCATAAAAACATGAATAAAATGAAAATGATTTTTAAATTATTCATGTTTTCGAGAATGGTGATAAGAAAATCACCAAAAATCCTCTTCGAGAATGGTGATTATGAAATCACCAAAAATTCTCTTAATATGTAAAATACATGTAATATGAGACGAAAAATGAAAAGAAGTAAAGTGAATATTTTTATGAATATTCTCGTGATTATTTCTTAAATATTCACTAAATGGTTTTATAATCTTTATGATTTTAAATTATGAAATTATATATTTCATAAATTTCATAAAGGTTATTTTATGATGAAAACATGGTTTTGAGACTAGTTGGCCTTCTATCATGCCGACATGTGATATGTAATACGTGATATGTGATATGTAACATGTGATATGTGATATGTAGTCCCGGCCGACACCTGATCAGTGATCTGCCGAGGACAATTATAGACTATGGCCATAGATCTGACATGATTATTCATACCCTTTGGGGTCTATAGCATGATATGAGTAATGACCCAGTGGACGGGCTGGGCGTGTGTGCCTAAGTCTCCATATATGAAAATGTTTTATATGATACGTGATATGTGAAATGAAAATGTTTTACATGATATGTGCTAAATCAAATGAAAGTGATTTACAGCATTTTTACAAAATGCTTATTTCAGTATTGATTTTAGTACTATGAGATGATTTTCATATGATATGTAATATGAACATGTGATATGTTTTAGAAAGGAAAAAGAGTTTATAAGTCTAATATTCTTACTATGATTTTAATTGAATATTAGACTATATGTGACACGAATATGTGATATGTGATATGTTTTCCAAAAAGGAAAGAGGAGGAAAAATAAATCTAATATTCTTATTTTGAAATTTAAATTGAATATTAGATTTAAATGATATATATGTTATACGAAAAGGATTTAATAACTGATTTTGCTATTTAAAGTACTGTACTAATTATAGTTGTACAGTAAAACATGAAATGAGTTTTAAATGAGAATGATGAGAATTTAACTATATTCTTTTCAAAGAATATATGAATATAAGCTATTTTATTTAAATGCTTTATTTCATAAAAGCATTATTTTGAAAAGAATATGAGAACGATATGGAATAAAAAGGAAAAAGGATTTAAATTCCAAACAAAAAAAAATTACTCTCTACAGTTGCTTCTAGGTTCTGGGACAAGCTAGGTATTTCAAAATACCTACCTTACTCCATCCGGATCCTTAGCCGACTGTAGTATCCTTCCTACATGCGAGCTTAGAGCCCCATAGGAAAAATGAAAAAGTTTTTCAGCATATAGGAAGCTGAATATCAAGTATGCATATAATTCCCTTACTGAGCCGTGGTTTGCTCACCCCTTAATTTTAACATTTCAGGTTTTCGAAGACTGAAAGTCTGACACATAAGGGATTTCGGCTGTGCATTTGGGGACGATGCGATAGCTGGATTTATTTAATAAGGTACAATCATTTATTTTCTGTATTTAGACTTATTTACAGTACTACTTCCTTATGAATTAAGATAGGGGATGTAATTCATATTATAATTTAATATGAAGTTGTTTATATGTAAAAGAAAAGTAAAGTATCGCAGACAGCCCAACCAAATAAGATGTATAAAATAAGGTGAAAAATAGGGTCACGGGCTGTGACAAGCACACTATCATAAAATATTAATCCATATTCATATTCACAAATTGATGCCATATGGAAGATTCAAAAAAAAATCAAGGAATTCAAGCAAACACATTTTCTTCCATGGTTTCAAGCACACAAATCCTATGCTCATTTTCTAATTCAAGTCCTTAACCAATTATGAGCAAGGAAGAATTCAAATAATAAATGCATGGATATCAAGTTTGTTCAAGTTTGCATTTATCTTTGAATGTTGATGTTGTCATTAAGACCCTAGTTCTTTAAGTACAAGGATGATAAAGTTTCATGCATTTAAACATTTAGGATCCATTTACCATCACAAATTATAGGCCAATGACCATTACCAATTATTGAATTTACATTTGAAATCAATCTACTAGATGTATAATTATCATGAAACCTAGTGTGGAATGATAAGTCAAGCTAAGAGACATAATCTTATAAGCATGCTTGACTAAGATGAACAAAAGGAATGAAGAATATTCATTATGCACAAGTTCATCAAATTCTCAAATATATCCATAAATTCTTGAAATAATTCCCAAAAATTATGTTTAAGCATTCATTGAAAGTATGTTTCAAGATTATTTCAAGAGTTATGCAATTCATAAATGTTTTCAACAAGAAGAATGATTTTGCACTTGTGAGTTCAATAAAAATGATATTGATTGTTGAAAGTGATACCATTTGTTGGAAATGATACAAGTTGATGGAGGCATGATATCAATGAAAAATGAATTTTCATAGTTTAAAGATCATCAAAAAGAAGTTAAAATACTGGATTTTAAGTTGAGAAGAAAGAGGATATCAAGAGAATTAAGAAAACTTCTCAACTAAGGCTTAAAAATGCAGAAAAAGGCATAAGTTGCCTAGAGGGATCAATCCCATGAGCAAAGGGATCGATCCCTAAACTCCAAAATCAAGTTTCCTGCATATTTTTCCAAAGGGATCTATCCTGTATGTAGAGGGAACGATCCCTCATCCTGGTTCTGCAGATTTTTGACAGAAAATCCAACTTGTGAGGTGCCAAAACTTCGTTTTTGATTATTTTAAGTCCAAGTAAGGGTTTAAACATTTGTAAAACATGATTTTGGACTTGTATGAATGAAAAACATGAATGAAAAACCATTTTACAAAAGATTTTGCAATTTTGGAAGAATTTACACGATAAAATGCATTTTTGGCCTCAAAGGAGGTCATTTTGAGAGTTATGCTTGTTTTGGCAAAACTAATGCATTGAATTTTATAAATATGCCAAAACAAACTTGTTCACATAGATTTTAAGCACATATAACATCAAATCATCATACTTGTGAACATTATGCCATGATTTCCAACATACAAGTTCTTTATTAATGCACATGAAATGGCATTTTGCATATATGACATATTTGGCAATTTGAGGCAAGTAAATACATTATCAATACATAGAAGACTTACTCAAAATGCAGAAATCCAATAATCATTTCAAAATCATAAATCATGCTTTTCATTCAATGCATCAAGAATTGTCCATCAAACACTCAACAATCATTCATCATGCCTTTTGCTCATTCACAATGCATCATCAATCATTAACCAATTTTCTCATCAAAGCACAAATAATCAAATAATAGTTTTAAGGAGTAAGGAATTAAGCTTACAAAACTCCTTTGCTTAAGAATGCTTTGCCTTGATGTGTTGGATCCACCATTAACCATTCTTTGAGAAATTGTTGTCACCTTGCTAAGGATGGATTTCCAAGCTCTTCCTTTTTCTTATTGGCATAAGCAACCTCCATGGAGGTGTGTAGAGCATTTGAACTCCATTGTTCCATTGTATTCCCATGCTCTAACACTCCTACAACAAACAAATTTATGCATGCTTTGGTACCCAAATTTTCTTAGGTCCATGAGAGTTAGTGCAAACAATTTTTGATCCTTTGGGGATCCATTTCAAACTCAAATCATCATTATTTATTGCATGCTTTGGCACCCACATTTTTCTAACCACTCTTCCTCTAAATGTGGTTTTTCTATATGTGCATGCTTGTGAAGAGTGTCCTATTCTATTGCATAGTGAGCATGTAAGAGATAAATTATGCATAGTATTTTTGCTCACAAGAAAATTCTTTAGATGAGTTTCTTTTTGTATTGCATTATATCCTAACCCATCTTTTTCAAAGAAAGCTCTTTGGGTCTCTAACATGTGATCTAGCTTTTGTTGACCCATATAAAACCTAGAAAATGAGTTATGCAAATTTAAGTTCTTTTTATTCAAGTCATTTATTTCTAAGTTAGCCTCTTCTAATTTCTTTTCAAATTCTAGCTTAGCATTTATAAGGCTTCATTTTATATTTTTAATTTAGCAATGATTTTCTTATATTTGGAGTTCATGCATTGAAATTCATTTGCTAAATCATTAAAGGCATTTTGTAGTTCACTAAAGGTATAATCATTATCTTCACTAGAACTACTACTAGCCTCATCATCACTAATAGCCATAAAGCATGAGTAGGCTACCTCTTCATCTACATTTTCCTCATCGGAGCTATCACTATCACTCCATGCAGCCACAAATGCTTTCTTCCTAGGCTTCCTATCCTTTTCCTTCCTAAGTAAGGGGCAATCTAATTTAGTATGACCCGGTTCATTACACTCATAACATACTAAGGGGTCTTTTTCTCTTCTACTTGACTCTCCCCTTTGATGTCTCCTATTACTCTCTCTCTCTTTCATTCTCATAAATCTATTGAATCTTTTGGCAAACATTGCCATTTCCTTTTCTTCCTCATTTCCACTCTCATCACTATCATCCTCATGACTGGAAGACTTAAGTGCTACCCCTACTTTCTTTGAAGGCTCTTCATTTCTTTTTAATTTCATTTCATGAGTAAGTAGAGAGCCCATAAGTTCATCTAGAGACAAGGTATTTGGATCCTTAGATTCTTCTATTGCGGTTACCTTTGCCTCCCATGACATAGACAAGCTATTCAAAATTTTCTTTACCATTTCAACATTGGAATAAGCCTTGCCTAGAGCCTTAAGTCCATTAATTATATCATTAAACCTAGTGAACATTTCGCTAATAGACTCATTTTCTTTCATCCTAAATAGCTCATAATCATGTGTGAGCATTCCTACTTTAGTCTCTCTAACTTGATTTGTCCCTTCATGTGTGATGGCTAGTTTATCCCATATTTGCTTAGCATTCTCACATAAGGATACTCTATTATACTCATTGGGACCTAATGCACAAAAGAGGGTGTGCATAGCCTTGGCATTCAATTGTGCCAATCTCATGTCATTGGTGTCCCACTCATCTTCACTCTTAGGGACATCTTTTCTATCTACTTTCTTTATTGGGATTCTAGGGCCATTAACTATTACTCTCCAGACTTCATAACCATTGGATTGCACAAATAACATCATCCTAATTTTCCAATAAGAGTAATTTTCACCATTGAAGAGTGGAGGTCTAACTAATGAGTGTCCCTCTTCTCCTAGGGGTGTGCCTACATTCAAGTGAGCAATTTATGATCGTTTTACTCGATAGAGGTTAGTCTAAATCAATCTCGAGCCCAAGCTTTGATACCAACTGTTGGCTCTACAGGCTATACCGAGAGGGGGGTGAATCGGTTCTTAACTAACCTTATGCCCGTTTTTCGATTCTTCTAAGTTCTCTAGCCTATTTGAATGTTTTCTAAGTTCTCTAAGCTAGGCAAGCATGCAATTAAAATTCAATACAATAATCACAAATATAATTACAAATTAGTAAAGAGAGTAAGGATAAAGAAATTTACGCAAGTGATTTATAGAGGTTCGGCAACCTTGCCTACGTCCTCTTCCTTGAGACGCTTCCAAGGATTTTCCAAAATTCACTATCCTTGAATTTGTTACACTCCCTCTTTTTCTAGGCTAAAGAGAAACCTCTCTCTTTTTCTAGGCTCAAGAGAAACCTCCCTCTTTTTCTTAAGCTAAAGAGTAACCTCCCTCTTTTTCATAGGCTAAAGAGAAACCTCCCCTTTTTACAAGGATTGAATTGGTTTACAATGGGTGTAATCAAAGAAAGCCTCTAAGTAGGCAAATGATTACAGAAATTAGGCACAAAGAAAAACCTATACAATATTTGTGCTAAACAATACAAGAGATAAGTGAATGATGGAAGATAAAGACTTTGTAGCTCTTGATTTGTTGTTGAGGCTTGAGGAAGATGAATAAGATGATGAAAGATGTTGCTTGGTTGTTCCTCTTACTTCCTTTAGCTTCTAAGCCTCTATTTATAGTCCCTTGGATGGTTTGTGGACGTTGGTTGGAGCCAAAACAGAAACTAGCCGCTATATCTCATAGAAACTAGCCGTTAGGGACTTTCTGACTTAAAGGGATCGATACTTTTCTTCATTCCAAGCTTTCGGGGCATTATGCCAAAAAGGGATCGATCCCTTTCCTTAGGGGATCGATCCTTTTCTTCTAGAGGGCATTTTTCCTGCACTTTTGGGTTAGAAATGATATGGCTTTTGATTTTAATTCAACCCAAAACATTTATAAGCTTTAAGGGAGTTTTTCTTGACTTTGTCAAATGAAAATATTGTCCAAAAACTTATAAGTAATTTTCTAAACTTATGTTCAATAATTCTTGAGAAAATTACTTAATATTAAAAACCATTTTATAAAGTATTAAGACCTATAAGAATATATCATTAAATCATGGTCTTAATGTTTGATATGAACACTTAAAAATGGATTGAGAAAATCATGTGTGATAAGGCAAATTTACAATATGAATTAAAACATTAAAGCTTACTTAAGTTTTTGTCATTTCAAAATATATATTGCAATTTAAAGCTAACAAGCTGCACATGTACTTGGCTCCATATAAAGTTAGAACCTTTAAATTATCTATTGCATATTGTGCTCCTTTCAAAAGATCTCAGATGAAAGTGTGTGTATTGTCAGTGTGAAGTGAAGGTGGGAGATAGAAACCTAATAGCAGATTTGATATTATTGCACACTTACAACCTTGGTGTCATCTTGGGTATGGACTAGATAGACACTGATCATGCTAATGTACACTACTATAGGAAAATTGTAACCTTCTCCCTACCTAATCTGCATATGATATGTTTTAACAAGTAACGAAGCAATAAGTGCTCATTTGTTTTGTTCAAAACGTGTTAGAGTAATACCAATAAGGCATAATGGCCTACGTGATATACCTGTCAAGACTCATGAATGAGGAATGAAGCTATGTATGAAAAAGATGATAATGGAATGACCTAACATAGTTTGGCCTAGGATAGGTCATGTGATGATTTGGAACTTGAGCTATATAATGAGCTTAATCTAAGTACCTGTAGTGTCTAGTCCCTAGTTCAGACTATAGAGAGTAAATAGTTGATAATGATATGAGTAAACAGTATAAATCACTTTAAATAATATTTTGCAGTCTTTCAGTCCATAAATAGTGCATAAAACAATTTAAGTAAAATAATTCAATAAGCAATTCAGATGAGAACCCAGTAAGCAGTACAGTAAATCATTTAAGAACTACAGTGTAGTCAATATTTAAATAATTCTGTCCAATAATAGTAAAAATTCAATTTAGTAAAAACAGTACAATCAAGACCCGGCAACACTCAATAGATATTATGCTAAAATAGTATCCCAAGAAGGGAGAAACAATAATAGTAAGACATGTGGCCATAGTCACAGTGGTGTCCTCAGTGTGCGCTGAACAGGTGACATCTGGGACGCTGATGATATGATCAGTATCAATCAGCAACAAAATAGTAACAGTAACAGTAATAGTCAGTCAGCATGATACAGGACCTAACAGTCTCAAAACAGTTTATAGGCAGTGTAAATATCATTAAAGAAATCAATTTCAGTAATAAAACCTTCAATCAGTCCATAAATGCATATGTTGAAAACATAAGCAATTTAATAATAAAAATTTATAAAATATTCACAGTTCAATATTCGGTTCTCAAAATGTTCTATTTATCTGTAAACAAGTTACAAAAGCTAGCTACTACTCTCACGTACATAAAATTCAATAACATGAATATTTAAATATATAATTTTCGAGTTCAGTAAAAATATGGAATTTCAATGATTATGATAAAATTAACTTAATAAATCTTTCATTTCTAATATTTAAGGATATCAAAATTTGATTCTATAATTTATTAGAATTTTTGACAGTATAACGGCTGTTTCTATCCTAGCCTTTCTGTAGTAAAAACACAGTGTGTAATACCAACAGTCCACAACTTCAACAATTTCAAAGCAATTGACTTTAAAACAATTTCATAAAAATCATTTTCAACCACAATATGCATTCACTGTATTCCAACGTCTTTCATACTCATCCCTTACCTTTCGAGTTTTACCGAAACAGCAAATAGCACCACACGACTATTTTCACTCCTTGGCTGCAAGACACCATGTAAAAACCATTATTTCACTACACTTCAATTATAATTAATTCTTTTCTCACTAAAATCTATCACATTGTCTACTGTAGTCAGTAAACCAGTCTAATTTATACTGTGCCTAAATCAACTCCATCTTTAATTCCAATCGCATCGATAGTCTTGTCTTAGTATTATGGGACCTAAAATACCTCAAATTGAGCACCATTCCCATGTCCCCTTCATATGGTCGAATGCTTCATGGAAGAATTCACATGGTTTTTCAACAATTTAAGCCTTATTTGATGCTTAATCATTTTTCTTCATTCCTTTTACACCATTTTCATGCATCAAAGTACCATGAATCATGAACATCTCATCATGATAGAAACCCTAAGGGAGCATTTAAGGGGGTTTTGATTCAATCCATAGCCAAAATCAAGCTTAACTACCTTAATTACATCACTTACTAATAATAAATCATAAAGGAAATTCAAGCATGATGATACCTTGTTGTAGCCGAATTCAAGGAGGAATCCTTCACCTTGATTTTGTCCACTTCACCCTTAAATATTGGTATGGGCTTCTAGAGCACTGAATTTGGGACAAGTTTGTAGAAGGAATTTTTCGATTTTAAGGTGTTTTAGTGGGTGGTTTGGAAGCTTTTCTATTTTTCCTTAAGGTTGGCCATGGTGGAAGAGGTGAAAAGTTGAAGATGATGGTGTGGCCGGCCCCTTAAGAGAAGTGTAGAAATTTCTTTCAAATTATCTTCCTTGCAAAATGGCCAAAATACCCAAAATACCCTTATGTATAATGATTTTAGACAATTTTGCCCTTAAAATTCCATAATAGTTTTAGCTTGCCAATTTAACTCCAAAATATTTTATTTCATCATTGAATATTAGTATTGAACATATCTAATGAATGGATGGGGTTTTTTAAGGTTTGACTAACCATAAGGGTGAAATTACCAAAACACCCTTATAAGGTCAATCACATAGATTTATTGCTTTACATGTGATTCAATCTATCTAATGACATGGCATAGAACATATTTACACATAGATTATCATACTTCAGTCAGTTGGTCAAAAGTCGATTAAGTTTGACTGTTATTCACAAAAGTTTTTTTGACCTATGTATTTAATCATCATTTTCTAATTTGTTGGCACACTTCCCAAAAATAACTTAAATAAAGGTTTTTGGGTTCTAAATTCTTACCATAGGTTTACTCGGCTCTCCTTACTAAGTCTACCAAGTCTCTCGTCCATTAGGGCACTATAGGGCCTGTGGGGCCCACTATACTGTCTGCCTTAATACATGCAAAATACACAGGAATTGAACAGTGATGAGAAGTCTTACACGTATAACAGTACCAAAATATGTGATTCTCACATCCTTCCCACCTTAGGAAATTTGGTCCTCCAAATTTGATTGGACCAATCACTGGAATAGCTTTAGATACTTTTCTTTTATCAAACTTTCTAATTCCCATGTAGCTTTTTCTGCTGAATGATATTGCCAGAGCACTTTTACTAAGGGAATAGTCTTAGACCTTAGCAACTTTTTCTTCCGATCCAAGATCCAAATCGGCTTCTCTACGTAACTCATATCCTCCATAATCTCTAACGGTTCGTACTGAATTACGTGAGTTGGATCTGGATGGTACTTTTTCAACATAGACATGTGGAAGACATTATACACTCCGGATGGTTTTGGTGGTAGTGCTAATTGGTAAGCAACATCTCCCACGCGGTCTAAGATCTCAAATGGCCCGATATATCGAGGACTTAATTTCTTTTACTTTTCGAATCATGCGATGCCCTTGGAAGGCGAGACTTTCAAGAAGACTAAATCTCCAATAGAAAACTCCAAAGATCGGCGTCTGCTATCAGCATAACTCTTCTGCCTACTCTAAGTAGTCTTTAATCCATCACAGATAATCTAAACAACTTGGGAAGCCTGCTTAAGCTAATATTTTTCAATCACCCACTTCTTCCTAACCAATTGGGATCTACACCGTCTGCTATAAGGAGCCTCGTATGGTGCCATGCCGATACTAGAATGGCAACTATTATTATAGGCAAATTTCGCCAAAGGCAAGTGATCGTCCAATGAGCCTTTAAAGTCTAGTGCACATCCTTTCAACATATCCTTGAGCATCTAGATGGTATGCTCAGACTACCCGTTAGTCTACGAACGGAAAGTAGTGCTAAAATTCAATCTGGATCCCATGGCATATTGGAATCGCTCCCAGAAATGATAGGTGAACCTGAAATCCCTATCAGAAGTGATGCTCACTAGAACTCCATACAGTCTAACAATTTCCCTGACATATAAATCGGCTAAGGCACTGAGGGAATCAATAGATTTGATGGTAAGGATCGTCAATCTGTCTACAATCACCCAGATTGCATCATGGTTGCTTCGGGTCTTTGGCAAACCCATGATGAAGTCCATAGTTATGTGCTTTCATTTCCACATCAGGATCGGTAAAGGTTGTAATAATCCTGTAGGCTTCTAATGCTTTATCTTTACTTGCTAACACGTATGACATCTAGCAACAAACTCCAATATGTCCCGTTTCATTCTAGGCCACCAATACACCTTATGCAGATTATGGTACATCTTGTTACTACTTGGATGTAGAGTGTACCTAGGTGTATGAGCCTCTGTCAAAATCAGATCCCTTAGCTACCGATCATCAAGAATACAGATTTTGCCTCTAAACCTCATAATACCATCAGTACCAATCCCAAAATCTGACAGAATAGCCCTCTGCACTTGACTGGAAATCTCTATACAATTCGCATCATCCTTCTGAACATTTTTGATACTATCCATCAGATCCGGCTCAATTCGAAGACTAGCAATGAAACAAAACCTCTCGAAGGAAACAACATTCAAACTGAGACTCGAGAACTGCTTTAACAGATCATACTCTCGAATCATCATGTATGAACCCATACCAACGTGCTTCCTGCTCAAAGCATCTGCCACCACATTTGCTTTTCCCAAGTGGTACAAGATCTCACAGTCGTAATCTTTCAACAGCTCCATCCATCTACGCTGTCTCATATTCAATTCACACTACAAGAATAGATAATTGAGACTTTTACAATCAGTGTATACCTGGAATTTCTCTTCATAGAGATAGTGCCGCCATATCTTCAATGCAAACACCACGACAGCTAATTCCAAGTCAAGCGTGGGATAATTCTTCTTGTGCTTCTTTAACTGTCTAGAACCATAAGCAATCACTTTCCCATTCTGCATAAGTACACATCCCAAACCTAATGCAGAAGCATCACTGTAAACTGAGAATCCTTCTGATCCACTGGGAATGGTAAGAATGGAAGCTATGGTCAACCTTCGCTTCAATTCTTGAAAACTGCGCTTACATGCATCTGTCCACTCAAATTTAACATCCTTACGTGTAAGATGCATCAGTGGAGCAGCTAATATCGAAAACCCCTCAATAAATCAGTGGTAGAAACTTCGTATCTCTATTACCGTCTTTGGTCTCTCCCATTGCACAATGGCTTCAATCTTAGAAGGATCAACAGACACCCCGTCTTTAAACATCACATGTCCCAGAAATATAATGTGATCTAGCCAAAACTCGCACTTACTGAGCTTAGCATAAAGCTTCCGAACTCTGAGGGTCAGTAGGACAATATAGAGATGCTACTCATGCTCCTCCAATGACTTGGAATATACTAGGATGTCATCGATAGAGATAATGACAAATTTATCCAGGTATGGTTTAAACACCTCATTCATCAAGCTCATGAAAGCTGCAGGGACATTAGTCGGTCCAAAAGGCATCACCAAAAACTCGTAATGACTATACCGAGTCCTAAATGCAGTTTTAGGCACATCAGCTTCTCGAATTTTCAACTGATGATACCCTGATCAGAGGTCAATTTTAGAAAACACCTAAGCACTCTGAGTTGCTCAAAGAGATCATCAATCCTGGGTAATGGATATTTTTTCTTGATGGTAACCTTATAAAGCAACCAGAAGCTTCCTCTATTAGTTCCAAAGCATATATCTTGCCCTTGTACCCCAACAACTCATCATGACAAATTTTATACTCCAAATCTTGATCTGATTGTAACTTCTCCTAAATGTTGTCTTGAGGACCTTTTCCCTTTCGATTCTTGACTAAAAGTACCCTGATCTCAAATCAATCTTAGGAATTACTTGGGTACCCTTTAAGCTCATCTAATAAGTCATCAATCATAAGCAGTGGTTATTTATTCTTAATTGTCACCTGTTTTGACTGCCAATAATCTATACACAGTCACAAACCATCGTCTATCTTTTTCACTAACAATAGTGAAGCCCTTAAGGTGACACACTTAGGTGTGTAAACCCCTTGTCTAGCAACTATCGCATTTGCTTTTAAGTTCTTCCAACACTAATCAATGTCCTCCTAACATATGAGAGTGCTTGTCTTTATCATTTTCTCTATCTCCACATCACCTTAAGTCTGATAAATTTCAAAATTAAATTTGTATATTATCACTTATAAATCGTTCTTATATAAATTTCGAAGTTCAATACTCAATAAGTCCACCAAATTGGCGTTCTCATTAGTTCACATCTTATTACCATTAATTCTTATAATTCATAAACTGTCAGACTAGGTCAAGATCAATGTCAAGACTTGATGATCTCGAATATCTTATCTCACCCAGTCTTAACTTTCACATCAATTTCTATACTACTCATATCCTTTACGATCATTTTATCACTTCCAAACAACTATAATTCTATCATCACACTTAACCAATACCCGTCCTTATGCACATAATTTATCCTCTTTCCAATTTAATGACACCAAGACTCTTATAAATTTTGATATATTCATATTTCACCTCATACATCATCATTTTAGGGTCTTACTTCGATCTGGACAGAGAAAATCCTGGTAGGGCCCTCACCGAGTATCTCTCTGAACCTTATCGAATGGATCCTTATTTGATTATTTTAACAATTAATATTTCTTTTTAAATTCCTATGCACTGTAGATTTTATCGAATATAAGAAAATTGGAGTCCTCCAAATTCGATACAAATACTTCGACAATTCAGTACCTGAAGACTTATCATTTCCACAACTACTCATTGCAATCAATCGTATCGCTCATTCATATCAATCTCATACCATGTTTGCACTACTTTCTATCAATTCACTTGCCTTTGTTAATTCACATCGATTTCCACATCAATCATATTCCATAAGATCATTCTATCATCTCCAATCGACCACAATGTTATCAATCATTTTCGATCACTTAATACCTATCTCATTCTTTTATATTTGTACTTCCAAATAACCTCATCATTACATCTCTTATTCTTATGGTATACTTTATATCACTTAAGTTTTTGAATATACCATAGAATATAATCCTTTCATAATTTAGAGTTCATAGATGAGTAATCAAATCATCAATTTAGTCACCACATTATCTATATAATTTCACCATTTCTATCATTCCGAGGTGGTTATATCTATATAACACTTTTTTTTTCCATTCGCATTACTAGCAGTAAAAATGTAATTCATTTATTTACTCCTTTGAGTATTATTAAATTTCCTCTATCGAGTTTGGCTCAATCTTACGTCTAGCCATAATCATGTGAAATGTGATAACCAAAAGAAATCACTTTTAGTCTTAATTTGGGAACTGCTTCATACTCATGTTCCCTAGTCCTCATGAAATTTTTATCTTCTTATTACATTTTTATCTCTTCAATTTCATCACTTTATCCATGTATGGTCTTAAAACCTCATTCATTAGGCTTACATACCTCACATGGTATTTCATAAATCTTGTAACCCTCAATAGGAACTTGTAAGAATTTGTCAACTTCTAAATATTATCTAATAGATATCAGTCTCCAACTAGTAGTTGATGACGCCTTGTACAGAGACTGGTCTTATGAATCCCTTATACATCTTTGATAAAATCTAGTAAGATATTAACTCCATGCAGATGAATATTCGTTCTTAATAAGAACTTATTATGTAATTGGAATTTAATTCACAATTATAAATCATCCTCAAATCACACCTGTATTTCCATTATTTACATCCATACAAGTGAATTTTATTATCCACACATTTTCCAAAGTTAATTTCTTAAGCTTTTCGAGTTCTTTCAATGTTCTTCGATTCAAGCTTAGATATAGATTCCACATCAACAGTTGAGTCGATGTTAACCCGATCTTCCAAATCTATATTACTCTGAAACTTTATCAGGAATAACATCCGATACTTTTTAATTATAAATCTCATACCATTTTGGACATTTTGTCTTTGTGTCCTATCATTTCACTATATATCCTCAAGGCAGAGATACTTAACATTTAACTCATTTTAACACATATTCCGCCTTAATTCACTTATTTACTTCTACTTCACAGTGTATCAATCATCTAAATTAGTATGCTGTATTAAATATAACTATTCAACTAACAAATTTCATAGCTAACCAATTCATTACTGTAATTCACTTTGAAATTATTTTCATTTAATAATCCAGGTTAGCTATCACCTTTTTCTGTTCTTACAGTCACCTTACGGTTCTTATACATATTCTTCAAATTTATAATACTCCAATCAGCATACCATTTTGCAAAGCATATCTCAAAATGCTCCGGTTCTATAAATATATGTTTGATACTTAAGAAACAAACTGAATGTGTAGAACCAAAATTAACAGTACTAATATGAATTTCATCAACTATACATATCACTTTCTCAATCATCTCCAGTAATCATCTCATCTTTCATAATATCCAATGATCCCTTAATAAACATCCTGTCAATACGCTTTTAATTCAGACCCTTAAGAATCCAATAGCAGGGCCAATCATCCTGCAACTTTCCACTATAAACATTTCGAGTCAAATTCGTAATCTAAGTGTGTATGGGATTAATAATCGGAACCGTTATACATATATTACATTTCTTACACCATCTGTATCTTCATCACTATCATGGAATTCAAGATCAAATTGGTCCACTATTTAGAATTTAGTCCAATATAAGGACACATTTGTCATTTAAAAATTTATTTCTTTCTCTTCATTATAATTTAAACCAATGATCTTAATATCCATATAGTTTCTAAATCATAAAACTTTAATAGTATGATATTCAAAATCCTACATCCTTCAAACTCCAACCCATCACATAGCTCATTTCTCATTCATGAGTCTTGACAAGTACATCACGTCAATCTCTAACCATGTAGGCCCTTATGCCTTTACTGGTATTACTCCAGTATATTTAGAACAAAACTAATGAGCACTTATTGCTTCGTCATCTGTCAAAACACATTATATGTAGATTAGGTAGGGAGAAAGTTACAGTTTTCTTATAGCAGTGTACATCAGTACGATTGGTGGCCATCCCGTCCATATCCAAGATGATATCAAGGTTGTGATTGTGTAATATTAGCAAATCTGCTCTTACGTCTCTATCTCCCACCTTCACTTTATGCTTATGATACACACTCATTCTTTTGAGGTTCTTTGAAGGACGTG
The DNA here is from genome assembly GCA_031772115.1 of Heritiera littoralis. NCBI lineage: Eukaryota > Viridiplantae > Streptophyta > Magnoliopsida > Malvales > Malvaceae > Heritiera > Heritiera littoralis. The sequence continues at coordinate 1,597,495 of JAPDPK010000155.1, read as the reverse complement.
CTAGCAACAACCAATAACTTAAAAGTTTTGACTCTATGTGCAAGCTACTTGTAAGAGCACATGTGATAATAAGGAGTTGAGCTTGTTGCACTAGCTCGATTAACCACTAACTACTATAGTAGGGTTATCGTTATCTCATGATCCTGCCCCACTCCAGCCATCCTCAACACCCTATTATCTGGGTGGGAATGAGTCGAATATAATAGTAATAGGGGTGATAAAGTGATGAGGTTGGAAACGAAATCAACTATCTTTAAGCTGAACTTTTGGGTCTAATTCTATGCCCAGTCTCCCCTCAATTCCGAATTAAATCAGAATAGAAACCTACACCAAGTGTAGACCAATTTTAGTATAAGACAATTAATAGATAATTTTTCAAACATATATTTCACAGTACATGGGATGTAACACTACAAACGATCTAAACTACACTAATACGTACTAGACAAACCAGACTCTGATACCATTAAATCTGTCATGACTCGAGAGCCAATGACGTCTACTTAACACTTACTTTATCCCTTACGGAAATTTACGAACCAAATTTTTCTTTCTTTATTTACGGTTTGTATTCAATGTTAGTGCAGTATCTAAATCAAATCTTATCCTATTAATATTATTTCTAGAGCTATGTCATCCTTCTCAAGGTGATTTTTATGAATTTAGCTTTATTTACTATTTCAAAAGAAACGGGTCGAAAACCTCCCCTTTGTATTTTATCAATTTCCCCAGTAAAATCGCCTGCATTAAAACACATTTTAAACTACACAATACAGCCAACTGTTGTTTCCCCACAATTCACACAATCAAGCATCTCATGCTTCTCAAGGGTTTAACCATTAATAAGTCCACATCTAGCAATTTATACATCATTCAAAATATACATCATAACCTGGATCGAACTCGATAATCACCTAGACTCACATAATAATCTAGTGCGATCCAAAGCTACATCCCATATTCTTTCCTAGTACTGTGAAATTAAAGTACATATAATTATCAAAATGATATACAAGTAGTATACCTCAAAAATGCAAAAGCTAGGCCCGGAGAACTCAAACGAGTACCACTACTAGGTACAGTCCTCGGGAGCCTATATGAAGCTTGAGCCGGCTATCAACTCGTGTGATCTGTAGATGTTAAATTTAAGGGGTGAGCAAATCCACGGCTCAGTAAGTAGTTTAAATAAGTACATACTAGGCTCATATCGTAAAACACGATCATACATGCATGAATTCTATAAAATAGCATGTATGAATTTTATCAAGATTTGCTACCAATTCGTATGTACACAGATTTCATAAGCTTATTCATGCTTTTGTTCCATTCTTAAATTCACAAAGTATCATTCTTTTTATCAGTATGGTTAAGTCTGAAAGAAGACAAACATTCAAATAGCACATGCTTCTATGGCATATATAAGTAAAATTCAATGATTATACACATTCTCTGTCTTATGTATAAGGTCTATTTCATCTATTGATATTCATCACATTCACAAATTACAATCATTTATTTATTGTCACAATAACTTATGATTCCTCATATTTCATCAAAACACGTGTAGCACTTAGCTCTCAAAGGATTCTAGAGGTGGCTCCCATAGTTTCCGAAGAACCTATGTAGCACGTAAGTCCCTTGAGTTCTCTAGAGGTGGCTCATACGGTACAAGGATCGAGTCTTTACTTGGATTGGCCTTTATGACACATACGTTCTACTATCTTATCAGAACTCGTGTAGCGCTTAGCTCTCAAAGGCTTTTAGAGGCGGCTCCCATAGTTTCCGAAGAACCTATGTAGCACGTAGGTCCCTTGAGTTCTCTAGAGGTGGCTCACATGGTATAAGGGTTAAGTCTTTACTCGGGTTGGCCTTTATTCCATATACTTTCCACTATCTCATCGGAACTCGTGTAGCACTTAGTTCTCAAAGGATTCTAGAGCTGGCTCCCATAGTTTCCGAAGAACCTATGTAGCACTTAGGTCCCTTGAGTTTTCTAGAGGTGGCTCACACGGTACAAAGATCGAGTCTTTACTCGGGTTGACCTTTTTCCTAGCTTTCGACAAACACGACTAGGTACTAATTTAGGTCCAAGAACTCAATATTGGGAGCTATACATACCGCACACAAATCACATACGCATTCTCAAAGTATCACAATATGCTAACATGCTCCCTCGGTGCGATTTAATTAATTCATATGCATTCCTAAAAATGCAAGCACCAAAACATTCTACAACCATGAACAAACTATAACACATAACGCGCAAATCACAAGCAAGATTCCTTTCTAAACAACTACTATTCACGATCCCATTATGTCCAATTTGTATTTTACTGTACTTACTCTTATAGTCTTACCCATAGTATTCCACCAACTTGAGGTAAATTTAGATAAGTGTTTTAATAAGTATTTATTCATCTCTTACGAGATGATACTAGCAAGGCTTATTTATCTCACTTACCTTATACCCTTAGCGAGTATCTTCCTCGACCCTCGAATTGGAAATTTACTCCTCAGCTCCAGTCGAAGTCACTACAATAATTCTAATACTGTCTCAATCAACTACTCATATCATGTTAAACACTGAACTTAAAGCGCATAATTTAAACTACAAATCAATTCATTACCATCTCATTAATATACTCTAATTACGCTTAATTACCTACCAAAACCTATATCTTAGAGCCATAATTAATCGAGATCATTTCTACTTCGAAACTAAATTCTTCCTTATCACATTGATGGTATGTGTATTCATATGCATAGATATGTATATACGTATTTGACTATACGTCAACTATTCTCTTCGTATCAATGATAATCATATATGTATATATATATTTATATTTTTGTGAGTGTATATATATATACCTACATGTATATATATTTATGTGTATATATATATGTATATCATTTTACCTTACTCACAATTAATTCCTCATATTTACTAATGACATGCATATATATGTATATGCATTTAACCAATTATGTTTCAACCATCCTCACCATATTATTTGATATATACATATACATATACATATATATATATATATATGCTCATTGACCTAATAAATAAAACATTCTTTCATTTCATATTAATATACTTATTAGACACATCTATTAAACTTAACTAAGGAAGACAAATCTTACCCCTTAGAAACCTTTTAAACCGAACCACACTTGTTCTAGGTTTTCATTGGACCAAAAGGTAGAAGCCAACAAGCCTCTTTGTTGCTGTCCCGTACATGCTAAGGGGAGGGGTTCACCTGCACCAAAAAGGCCTGTTGTTGTAGCCTTCTTGCCCAGCCGAGCTTCCCCCTTTTGTGGCCCTATTCCAGACGTGGATCAGCCCCTGACATTACTAGCCTTCACGCCCAATCAAACACTTCAATTCCTTTCTCTTAACAAAATTCTTTTTTGTTGTCAAGCCTTCCTATTCCAATTCCTCATGTTTTCTTCCACTTGATCTCTCTATTTCCAGGACCTAATTTACGCCCCTGTTTTGTTTGTCATCCTTCATTTGCTTCAACCCCGGTTTAAAATCCCAAACCCAGCTGAAACCCATGCCATTCCCTTCTATCTCTCGGTTCTGTTTCACCCTTCCACACAGTCACACCAGGTTCAATCTCTCTTGCTTCTGTTTTGCCTCTGAAAGTCACGTTCTTCAACTCCAAAACACTACCCAAACAGCACCATTTTTCCAGCCTACAAACGTAGTTCAATTCAGCAGCTAAAGACCCCTTGTTAGCCGTAGAAAAACCTCAAAACTCATCACTAAACCCAGCTTCAAATCACGCCTCTGTTTGTTTCATATTTCTTTTCTTTAAATTTTTTTTTTCGTTGTTCTGGTCTTTCCTTTCTTTTAATAGTGCTTTCTTTCATATCATATATATTTAATTCATTCTCTCACCCTCAGTTCTCCCCAGCTAGTCTCCCCTTCATTACACTAGATAAATATATATATATATATATAATATTTAAAGTAAAAAGCATGGCTGAAGTGGTTTTGGTCCTTTTTTTTTTTTACCTAATATTAAAGCTCACGTTAGTGAATGTGAGAGTTGTTGGCCAACGTGAAGCCAATCACGTGATTCATTATTATTATTATTATTTTTAATATAATATATATAACTTTTAATATAAAATTATTATTATATTCCTAAATCTTTAAAATTTATAACTTTTATTATATAAAACTTTTAATATATATTATACTATATATGTCACATATCTTATATATTATGTTTTATGTATATAACTGTAACGACCCGTTACCATATTTTTAAATCTTATTTTACACAATTTATCCGGTTGGGCTGTCTGTGATACTTCACTTTACACTTGATATTAAACAATTTAATAAAATATTGTTAACATTTTACACATCCCCTATCTTATTTACAAATATGTAGTACTGTAGACATGTCTAAATACAGAAAATAAATGATCGTACCTCATATATCTTAGTTGGTCTGTCACATTTTCTACTATGTGCAGTCGTAATCCATAAATATTGGATCTCACCATCAATCAAAACCTGAAATGTTAAAATTGGGGAGTGAGCAAACCATGGCTCAGTAAGAGAGTTATATGCTACTCTTGATATTCAGCTATCTATATACTAAAAATAATTTTTTTTTCTTTTTCACTAAAATCTTCCTAGCTGGCTCTAGGCTCACATTTAGGAAGGATACTACAGTCGGCTAGGGATCCAGATAGAGTAAGGCAGGTATTTCGAAATACCTGGCTTATTCCGGAACCTAGAAGCAACTGTAGAGAATACTAAATCGATTGTTTTCAAAACGATATAATTTTCGTTTTTCCACAAAGTAAACCACTTATCTCTTTTCACTTCAATATACTTTAAAACACGTGACAGTTCAGTAATAAAAATAGTTGTTTACTTCTTTTCTCTTCAATATAGTAAAAACAGTACAGTACAGTGATTTGTAAATATCCAATCATTGGATAATTACTTCTTCGATTATTCCTATCTTAGAAATAATTCTTATGTTATTCTTTTAGAATAACATTTATTTCTCTTTTCAAATCAGTAACCGTATCGTATATCAGTAAAACAGTATATTCAGTAAAACAGTAATTCGATACGGTTCAATCAGTAGACAGTAAATAGTAGCTACCAGTTCAGAAAATAGTATAAGGTAGCTTTCGATTCAGTAAACAGTAAATGGTAGCTTTCAGTTCAGTAAAATAGTAATCAATGGCTACCATTTCAGTCAACAGTACAGTTCAGTAACACAGTATTTTGGTACGGTCTTTCATCAGTAACAGTAAACAGTAAACAGTAGTTCAGTACAGTAAACAGTACAGTAAATAGGATTTCGTAAATCCTTTCAGTAAACAGTAAACAGTAACTAGTAAGTAATAAGTGAGACTAGGCAACACCCTACAAGTAAATCATGCTATCTCGTCCATTAGGGACACAGTAATAGTAATGAGATCTATGGCCATGATCTACAATATGTCCTCGGTGTACGCTTGCTAGGCGACAATCCGGGACGCTGATGACTAGCTGGTCGATCAGCCACGTGACAGTAACAGTATATGTGATGCATGAAGCTCGGGGCCTAAGTCTCAAAACAGTGTAAAAATCGTACCGTAAATCAAATATCCATAAGGCTCACATGTAAATATAATCACCATTATGAAATTTATAAAATAAATAACATTTTTCAAATTATTTCATAAAGGTATTTATCCTGTTTTCCATACGATGAAGACAGTTTGAAAAATCATCACTGAAAGTATAGAAGGGCAAAACTGTCTTTTTTCACAGTAAAACACATATGCACGCTTTTTCGTGCATTCAATCGAAAACATGGTTTTATAATTATCGGAATTTCAAACAAATCATTTTTTATAATTTATAAAAATAAATTATTTATTTTCTAACTTTAAATTTCCTTTACCATGTTTTCTTCTAAAAATACGTATAGAGACATCTAGTCTCAAAATCATAGTTTTTCTTCATTTCTTAACCTTTATGGAATTTTCATAATTATTTGTTTCCATAATTAAAACCATAAAGGTTTATATGAAATCAAGTGAATATTTAAGAATATTAATAAAAATATTCACTTCAGTCTTTTTTTCATTTTCATTTTGTTTCACGTGAAATATCACCTACCGGGTGAATTTTCGATGATTTCCTTTTCACCATTCTCGAAAACATGAATATTTTTAAAATTAAATATCACTATATTCATGTTTTATGAAATTTACTTAATTTCTCGATTTTCGTACTCGAAAATCGATTCACGTGAAATCAAATCTTTTATTTTGGTTTTCAGTGATTTTCGATAAATTTCAGTAATTTTTCGATAATTTTTCGGTAGTATAACGGCTGTCGATTTGGCTAGCCTCCTGCACGAAAAATACAGTTTATATTTTTCAACTGGTATTTCACCACAATTTAAAACCGATAAATCACCACATTATAAACTGATAATTATCGATAGCATTTAAAAAATTAAATGCAATTTAAAAACATGGCCGAATATCCTTACAGGCGGCACATGTCTCCCTTACCTGTTTCGGGTCGGCGACTGCCTCTCGAAGGTCGCGCCCGTGTTCACCTCGCCCGATTCCATCGGCTCGGTTATTGAGGGAATTCTCTGAAATTTAAATTCTAAAATTTAGAATTTTTTCATAATTATTTAAATAAATAAATTATTTAAATAATTTAATACTTTTTGGGATTTCTTACCAATTCCCTTAATTCTCGGGATTTCCCGTAATTTTCGAATTCTCGAGAATTCTCCAAATTCCCGAAATTCCTTTTTCTCTTTCTTCTTTTTTTTTTCCTTTGTTCTTTTTCTTCCTTCTTTCTTTTTCTCTTTTCTTTTCTTTTCTTTTTCTTTTTTTTTCCTTTTCTTTTCCCGTCAGACCGGTTTAGCCTCCTTCCTCGCCGGTTCCTTGCCGGTGGCCGGTTCTCCGGCGGCTCAAGGGCTCCACAGCTGGTCGACGGCACGGCGAAGCTACCGGTGCCCTTCGTTTGCCCTGGATCGACGGCACGGCGACTGATCGAGTCGATTTTCCTTCGATTTCTTCCGCCTCTTCGCCGGCCTCCCTCCGCCGTTCACCGTCTCAACCGTGGTCTCCCACGTCTTCCTCTTCCTCCGGCGAAGCTTTGGTGGCAGTGGCGGCAACCGATTTGTCCAGCGCCGTCCGTTCCTCTTTTCCTTTCCTCCCTCGGTTTCCGCCGGTTTCCGCCACTGTTTCCTTCCTTTCTTCCGCCGCCAGTGGCTTCCTTCCTTTCCTCTTTGGCAGGCGACGACGTCCCTTCCTTTTTCCCTCGTCGGCGGTGGCAGCTCCGCCACCGTCGGTTCTGGTTGGGGAGGATCGGGTTTGCTCCCCGATTCTTCCATTTCCCTTTTTGTTTTCTTACTATTTTTAGTATATAATTATACTATATACTATATATTATATACTATAACATATATTTTATACATATAATATATACTATATATTATACATATATTATTTCATATATAATATACTACAATATATATTATATATAAAATACATGTATATTGCATATTATAAAATATATGTCTAGTAGTATATATATATGTGTGTGTGTATATTTATATATTTTTAATTTAAATAACCTTTATATAAATATTTTCTTAAACTTGAATGTAAATTATTATTTACATTTTTTTCATATATGTATATATTTATATATACATAAAATGTCATACTTGAATACATATGTATTTGCATGAAAATACATTTATATAATATATAATTATATAAATATATTTCACATTTCCTTTCTCATTTTCTTATTTAATTTGGATTTCCATTTATTCAAATTAAATTTCCTCCTTTCATTATTTTTCATAATTTCTCATCTTATTTTTTCAATTTAATTTTCCAATGTTGAAAAATTTACGATTATCACAATCTCCCCACCTTAAGAAATTCGGTCCTCCGAATTTTAATTAAGTCCAAAGGTGGTACATGCTGTATACTTACGACTTTATCTATTTGATCATCCCATAAGTAATACTGCCAGTACACTTTCAGCATTCCAGATTACTTTTAGATCACTATATGAAGTCTTTCATCATTTAGTATATATTTATACTCCCATAAATTCATTTATCAATTCGCGAGTTGTTCATTTCCACTCTTTTCACATAGAGTCCAGTTACACTATTTTTCATATCACAGCTGATCTATGTTGTTCATCATCCATTTTTTTCACTTAGTGCCAAGTCGATATAGTTTAAAACTATCAATTACACATGTTAGTTAGTTGTATGTAATTGTCCCAATAGCTTATACATCTCATGCACACGCTCTCTCAAAATCATGGAGCGTTTACATCTCACGCTCACATATATATATCAGTATGGAGCGGTGCTATCAGTACACTTGGGATCTCAAGCCTTTTGCTATTTCTCATTAAGCGTATGGCAACACAGAGACTCCCATCACGTGTAAGGCTCACTGGAACTGTACATATACATCTCCACTGTTTCTCACTCATACTGCGACTAAGGCACTAGAGAATAGAGGATTCCGATAATGGAACGTGATTCTATTTAGATCTTTAATCTTTAATCACTTCCATATCATCATTTCTCTTTTGGACTCTTTATTGTCCCCAATATTCATTTTCTCTTTTATTTCATCAAGGCTGCATCTCATTGCAGACTTTACTATAGATCATCTCTTACAATCATAAATCATGAGACTATTATGTTCTCTTCATGTAGTATAGTCTTTAAATCTCTTTTCATAATTTAGATTCCACAATTGAATCCTCAATTTATATATTTAATCACCACATCATCCATATAGTTCCACCATTTATCATTTCATGGTGGTTATGTGTATGTATAACACTTTTCTATTTAGATACTGGCAGTAAACATATCAATTATCTTACTCCTTTGAGTACCATTTCTTTCACTGATCAAAAATGGCTTGATTTTACATCTAACCACTATCATGTGATAACCAACACGAGTCACTTTTCAGTCTTACCTTTGGGAACTGTTTCATATTGATGTTCCCTTCTCACCATGCAATTTATTTCCTTATTCCACTTTCATTTTTGTTTTCATATTCCCACTTTTATCTTTTCATATTTTTACTCTCATCCTTTTAGTCGGTTTTCTTGATTGGTATGGTACTATACTGCTAAGATCTTTTAAAATCTTGCTTACCATCTTTTCTTTACACTTATCCATTTACCGACTTAAATTTCTTTAATTAGGTCTCATTTATAGAGCAGCTAGTCTCATCACTCATTTATAGACTGACAGTAGTATCTAGCTAGACTCATTACTTTCATATCTCAATCATTATCTCTCTATCATAGACAGATTCACTGTCACCCTGTCATCTCGAGATCATATATCCCTCATAAGGAGACACTGTCTAGCCAACATCTTAGTTGCCAATCTTAGCACAATTCCACAGTCTTTAAGAGTTTAAGTGTCATACCACAATGCTGCTCATTTTCCATTTGTACTTTAAACTCTATCAGTATTTCATCAATTTACTCATGTATAGATACCTCATTCTTTAGGCTTATATACCTCACAAGGCAAATCATTAACCTTTTAACCTCAATAAGAACTCGTAAAAATTTACTCCGAGTTCTAATCATCATCTTACAGACATTAGTCTCCACTCTTTTATCTAAGGACGCTTTATACTGAGGCTAGTCTTATTAACTCCTCATATATCTGTGATCAGATCAATAAAGCGTCTATTTTCATGTAGATGAATACTTGTTCTTCATGAGAACTTTATTAGATAGTAAACATTTACTATATCACTTTATTTCATCTACATCTCAATATCATCAATGCTTCTCTCACTTACACTTATACAGATAAGTTTCTTATCCTCAATTTATGTTATCTGTATTTCCCTCAATCACACCTTATAAATGTGCATTTCATTATTCTCACATTTTCCAGAGTGGATTTCTTAAGCTTTCGGATTTTCTTAAGTTCTCCGATATAAGCTTAGAATCAGATTTCATATTCAAAATCGAGTCAATGTTATCTCGATTCCTCCAATTTATATAACTCTGGTAGTTTTATCGAAAATCAAATCCGATACTTTCTTTAATCACACATTTCTTATTAATTCGGACATTTCATCCTCATGTCCTATCATTTACACTGTGTATTCTCAAGGCAAAGACATTTACTATTCGATTCATTTCGACTCATATTCTACCTTGATTTCATTGTTTACTCATACTTTACAACCTTACGAATCTCATTCCAGTAAGCTGTAGTAAGTACAACAGTTATTAACACATGTTACAGCTAACCAATTTATTACCACTGTAATTTACTTTGGAATCAAGTTCATTTAATAAATTCAGGTTTAACTCCCTTGAGCATATTATCCACGAGGTTCGAACCTTGGCACCCTTACATACCTAGTTCCTTACACTCGTGTTACCATTGAGATAATTGTAAGAGCCTCGCCCGTTTGTATCGGCCGTCGGCGAGCATCCCCGAGGCGATCCTTTCGCCCTAGGTTTACCCTTACTAGTGAGTCGGCGATAACATAGTTCGCTCGCATCTCACAACACATGTTCCACTACGGGTCGCCCATCATTGGGTCGCCCATCACAGTTCTGTCTCAAGGGTCTTGAAGAACTTAGATTAGCTGTCATCTTCTTTTTATCACTTTACTATTCTTATATATATTCACCAATTCACAGTACTCCATACAGTACATCAATTTACAAATCATAACTCAAAAAGCTTAGGTTTTATATAGAAATTATCTGTTTGATACCTCAAAGTAGTAAAATATATAAAACCGTAAGTAACCACACCAATATGTATTTCATTATCTGTACTATTCATCTCATCAGTCAATTCTTGTAATCATTTCACTTTTCATAGTATTCAACGATCCCGTTCAATACACTCTTAATTCCGGCCCTTACAGTTAATAACCGGGCCAATCATCTTATAACATTCCTTCCACTATACACTCTTTAGATCGCATCGTATAAGGCCTCGGCCCGTCCACCGTCCGCCTGTACACATTTGTACTATCCTTTTTTAGAATGCCCAGCCCTTTCACTGGGTCACCCTTCAAGGATCTATCGTGAGGCCTAGCTCGTTCACTAGGTCACTCACCATTCACGTCCATAATCTAAGTGTTAGTGGAATCAGTAATAGGGATCGATATATCCATATGACATCCTCTATGCCATTAATAACTCCATTATCATCAATGGATTCAAGATTAACTTGATTTTATCACAATTCAGACTTTGCCCAACATAGGGGCATTTTCGTCATTTTGACATTTATTTCTTTCTCCTCAGTATACTTTGAAATCAATGATCTCATTATCCTTGTGCTGATATTATCCTTTCTGATACTTATATTAACAATTTAGATCTCTTTCGATTTTGACAGAGAAGTCCACTAAGATCCACAATTGGATTATTTTACTTGTAATTTAGCTTTACATCATCAATTTCTCTGTCAAATCAATCAAATCCAACCTCTGTTGGTCTATTCTGACTCCCAGTAAAATTTTGGAGATAGGGGTATTTTGGTCATTTTTGGCCAAAAATTTTCTCTCTTCAAATTACTCTCAATCGGTGATCTTAAAGTCTATTTAATGATGATATTTCATTCCCTTCCTTTATATCATCACTTCCAGGTCTCAGTTCGATCCGAACCGTAAAGTACTGGTAGGGCCCTCACCGAGTCCTTTCGGTTCTTTACCGAACAAGCCTTCATTTAGATTATAAGAATCACCAATTTTCTGGTAATTTATGAGCCTATTATTTCTTTAACATTCTCAATTTACACTTTCTCACTCCCTTTAAATCATTTTACTTAATTTACAATAATTTATTTTCTTTATGCATTCAGACGACACAGTACTACCGGGGATGTTTAACACTTTTCCTTCTAAAAGTATCCACAGACATCAGGCCAACCATGCTCTAATACCATTAAATCTGTAACGACCCGTTACCACATTTTTAAACCTTATTTTACACAATTGATCCGGTTGGGCTGTCTGTGATACTTCACTTTACACTTGATATTAAACAATTTAATAAAATATTGTTAACATTTTACACATCCCCTATCTTATTTACAAATATGTAGTACTGTAGACATGTCTAAATACAGAAAATAAATGATCGTACCTTATATATCTTAGTCGGTCTGTCACATTGTCTACTATGCGCAGCCGTAATCCACAAATATTGGATCTCACCATCAATCAAAACCTGAAATGTTAAAATTGGGGAGTGAGCAAACCACGGCTCAGTAAGAGAGTTATATGCTACTCTTGATATTCAGCTATCTATATGCTGAAAATAATTTTTTTTCTTTTTCATTAAAATCTTCCTAGCTGGCTCTAGGCTCACATGTAGGAAGGATACTACAGTCGGCTAGGGATCCAGATAGAGTAAGGCAGGTATTTTGAAATACCTGGCTTATTCCGAAACCTAGAAGCAACTGTAGAGAATACTAAATCGATTGTTTTCAAAACAATATAATTTTCATTTTTCCACAAATTAAACCACTTATCTCTTTTCACTTCAATATACTTTAAAACACGTGACAGTTCAGTAATAAAAATAGTGGTTTACTTCTTTTCTCTTCAGTACAGTAAAAATAGTACAGTACAGTGATTTGTAAATATCCAATCATTGGATAATTACTTCTTCGATTATTCCTATCTTAGAAATAATTCTTATGTTATTCTTTTAGAATAACATTTATTTCTCTTTTCAAATCAGTAACCGTATCGTATATCAGTAAAACAGTATATTCAGTAAAACAGTAATTTGATACGGTTCAATCAGTAGACAGTAAATAGTAGCTACCAGTTCAGAAAACAGTATAAGGTAGCTTTCGATTCAGTAAACAGTAAATGGTAGCTTTCAGTTAAGTAAAACAGTAATCAATGGCTACCATTTCAGTAAACAATACAGTTCAGTAACACAATATTTTGGTATGGTCTTCCATCAGTAACAGTAAACAGTAGTTCAGTACAGTAAACAGTACAGTAAATAGGATTCCGTAAATCCTTTCAGTAAACAGTAAGTAGTAAGTAATAAGTGAGACTAGGCAACACCCTACAAGTAAATCATGCTATCTCGTCCACTAGGGACACAGTAATAGTAATGAGATCTATGGCCATGATCTACAATATGTCCTCGGTGTACGCTTGCTAGGCGATAATCCGGGACGCTGATGACTAGCTGGTCGATCAGCCACGTGACAGTAACAGTATATGTGATGCATGAAGCTCGGGGCCTAAGTCTCAAAACAGTGTAAAAATCGTACCTTAGCCTTTATAGATTTCAAATACCGTAAATCAAATATCCATAAGGCTCACATGTAAATAAAATCACCTTTATGAAATTTATAAAATAAATAACATTTTTCAAATTATTTCATTAAGGTATATATCTTGTTCTCCATACGATGAAGACAGTTTGAAAAATCATCACTGAAAGTATAGAAGGGCAAAACTGTCTTTTTCCATAGTAAAACACATATGCACGTTTTTTCGTGCATTCAATCGAAAACATGGTTTTATAATTATCGAAATTTCAAACAAATCATTTTTTATAATTTATAAAAATAAATTATTTATTTTCTAACTTTAAATTCCCTTCACCATGTTTTCTTTTAAAAATACGTATAGAGACCTCTAGTCTCAAAATCATAGTTTTTCTTCATTTCTTAACCTTTATGGAATTTTCATAATTATTTGTTTCCATAATTAAAACCATAAAGGTTTATATGAAATCAGGTGAATATTTAAGAATATTTATACAAATATTCACTTCAGTCTTTTTTTCATTTTCATCTCGTTTCACGTGAAATATCACCTACCGGGTGAATTTTCGATGATTTCCTTTTCACCATTCTCGAAAACATGAATATTTTAAAATTAAATATCACTATATTCGTGTTTTATGAAATTTATTTAATTTCTCAATTTTCGTACCCGAAAATCGATTCACGTGAAATCAAATCTTTTATTTTGGTTTTCAGTGATTTTCGGTAAATTTCAGTAATTTTTCGATAATTTTTCGGCAGTATAAAGGCTGCCGCTTTGGCTAGCCTCCTGCACGAAAAATACAGTTTATATTTTTCAACTGGTATTTCACCACAATTTAAAACCGATAAATCACCACATTATAAACTGATAATTATCGATAGCATTTAAAAAATTAAATGCAATTTAAAAACATGGCCGAATATCCTTACAGGTGGCACATGTCTCCCTTACCTGTTTCGGGTCGGCGACTGCCTCTCGAAGGTCGCGCCCATGTTCACCTCACCCGATTCCATCGGCTCGGTCATCGAGGGAATTCTCTAAAATTTAAATTCTAAAATTTAGAATTTTTTCATAATTATTTAAATAATTTAATACTTTTCGGGATTTCTTACCAATTCCCTTAATTCTCGGGATTTCCCGTAATTTTCGAATTCTCGGGAATTCTCCAAATTCCTGGAGTTCCTTTTTCTCTTTCTCTTTCTCTTTCTCTTTCTCTTTCTCTTTCTTCTTTTTCTTTTTTTTCCTTTCTTCTTTTTCTTCCTTCTTTCTTTTTCTCTTTTCTTTTCTTTTCTTTTCTTTTTCTTTTTTTTTCCTTTTCTTTTCCTGTCAGACCGGTTTAGCCTCCTTCCTCGTCGGTTCCTTGCCGGCGGCCAATTCTCAGGCGGCTCAGGGGCTCCACAGCTGGTCGACGGCACGGCGAAGCTACCGGTGCCCTTCGTTTGCCCTGGATCGGCGGCACGATGACGGATCGAGTCGATTTTCCTTCGGTTTCTTCCGCCTCTTCGTCGGCCTCCCTCTGCCGTTCACCATCTCAACTGTGGTCTCCCACGTCTTCTTCTTCCTCCGGCGAAGCTTCGGTGGCAGTGGCGACGACCGATTTGGCCGGCGCCGACCGTTCCTCTTTTCCTTTCCTCCCTCGATTTCCGTCGGCTTTCGCCACTGTTTCCTTCCTTTCTTTCGCCGCCAGTGGCTTCCTTCCTTTCCTCTTTGGCAGGCGACGATGTCCCTTCCTTTTTCCCTCGTCGGCGGTGGCAGCTCCGCCACCGTCGGTTCTGGTTGGGGAGGATCGGGTTTGCTCCCCGATTCTTCCATTTCCCCTTTTGTTTCTCTTACTATTTTTAGTATATAATTATACTATATACTATATATTATATACTACAACATATATTTTATACATATAATATATACTATATATTATACATATATTATTTCATATATAATATACTACAATATATATTATATATAAAATACATGTATATTGCATATTATAAAATATATGTCTAGTAGTATATATATATATATATGTATATTTATATATTTTTAATTTAAATAACCTTTATATAAATATTTTCTTAAACTTGAATGTAAATTATTATTTACATTTTTTTCATATATGTATATATTTATATATATACATAAAATGTCATACTTGAATACATATGTATTTACATGAAAATACATTTATATAATATATAATTATATAAATATATTTCACATTTCCTTTCTCATTTTCTTATTTAATTTGGATTTTCATTTATCCAAATTAAATTTCCTCCTTTCATTATTTTTCATAATTTCTCATCTTATTTTTTCAATTTAATTTTCCAATAATTGAAAAATTTACGGTTATCACAATAACCTTAATATATTTATACTATATATTTATTTATTCATTTTCCTTATATATATATATATATATATATATATATATATATCCAAACATGCTTATATACATGTGCACAATATTTTATTTTTAGTTCGCTTGATGATTATTTATATGCATTTATCTATGTGCGTGCGTACGTATACTTGCATGTTGCATGTATTTGTCGGTATATACTTGTACATATGTACAGGGTTGTATATTCCTTTTGTATCCATTTAATGTACATTATATATACTACATACGTGTACATTTCACTTCATTCTCGGCTTCTATTTTCGATAATTTCATTTCTATATATTATGAATCATAATCATATATTTGAAATACGAAATTTACATTCTTGCATTGCATTACATTCGCTTATAATTACACGTTGAGTACATGATCAATTTTAAAGAAATTATGATTCTCACACATACCTCTAGATATGCATTACATCCGGGTAGTACTAAGATGTACTAAAATCTCCGGAGAGTATATTGGTGGCCTAGGATGAAGAAGGACATCGCTGATTTTGTTGCTAGATGTCTAACATGCCAGAGATTAAGATTGAGCATCAAAATCCTGCAGGTATGCTTCGACCATTATCGATTCCTACGTGGAAATGGGAGCATGTGACTATGGATTTTGTTATAGGTTTACCACGAACCCGAAAGGGTTGTGATGCTATTTGGGTAATCATAGATAGATTGACTAAGTCTGCTCATTTCTTGGCCATGAGATCTACAGATTCAGTTAGTGCTTTAGCCGAATTGTATGTCAGGGAGATAGTGAGGTTACATGGTGTTCCAGTGAGTAGTACTTCTGATAGGGATTCCCGCTTCACATCTCATTTCTGGAAAAGATTTCAGGAGGCTATGGGATCCCAGCTGAATTTTAGCACCGCTTTTCATCCACAGACTGATGGACAGTCAGAGCGTACGATACAAATGCTCGAGAATATGTTGAGAGGCATTGGACTTTAGAGGCTCATGGGACGATCACTTACCCCTGGCAGAATTTGCTTATAATAATAGCTTTCATACGAGTATTGGCATGGCACCTTATGAGGCCTTGTATGGCAGACGATGCAGATCCCCGATAGCATGGGAAGAAGTGGGAGACCAAAAACTGTTAGCTCTCGATTTGGTCGAACAGGCTTCCTGTGATGTACAGATGATTTGTGAGAGGCTCAGAATGGCTCAGAGTCGATAGAAGAGTTATGCAGATACTAGACGCCGACCATTAGAGTTTGTAA
Source organism: Heritiera littoralis (assembly GCA_031772115.1). Lineage (NCBI taxonomy): Eukaryota > Viridiplantae > Streptophyta > Magnoliopsida > Malvales > Malvaceae > Heritiera > Heritiera littoralis. The sequence goes on along the minus strand of JAPDPK010000155.1, from coordinate 1,580,534 downwards.
TGGGTGATTCTTAAAGGTCTCACCATCCAAAGGTATAATAAGATTTGGGAAGAGAGGAAAGTTGAGCCCTCGATACATTGGGCCTTATGAGATCTTAGATCGCATGGGAGATGTGGCATATCGGTTAGCACTACTACCAGAGTTGTCAGGAGTGCATAACGTATTCCATGTCTCGATGTTGAGAAAGTACCATCCAGATCCTTCTCACGTAATTCGACATGAGCCACTGGAGATCAAAGAAGACATGAGTTATGTTGAGAAGCCGATACGGATCTTGGATAGGAAAGATAAGGTATTGCAATCTAAGACGATTCCTTTGGTTAAAGTGCTCTGGCAGTATCATAACGAGGAGGAGGCTACTTGGGAGTTAGAGAGCCTTATGCGTGAGAGGTATCCAAAGCTTTTTCAGTGATAGGTCCAAGTGAAATTTGGGGGACCAAATTGCTTAAGGTGGAGAGAAATGTGAGACCCGATTTTATTTCACTGTACACCATAATTGTAAATGATTGATAGTGGAAATAAATAATTTAGTGAGATTAAATAAATATTGAATGTGAATTTCCACTTTGAACTATGGAATTATTAGAACAAAAATTTATAATATGGTGTATATAAATAATAAGAAAAATTTTATGGTACATGTGGAATTTTGTTGAACGGAATACGTAAAAGAGAGCAGAAGTAAGTCAAACCGAGTAGCAAAATTAATCTGGACTGCCACCCTTTTTGCTGCAGTTTTCTTCAAGTTTTTAATGCATAAAAGACGTTAAATGATGAAAGAAAACGGGATAAGAAACAGGTGGTAGGTTCTGATTGGATTAACAGGACTATATAATAAGACTTCATGAGAAAACTGACATTAGCAAACTTCATCTTCTTCGAAAACCACTCTACTGCTTCTCGTCCATTATGTTTTACTACAAGCTCGAATCTCGTTTCTTCTGTTCCTTTCATACGTGAGCCATGAAATTTCATCCTTTAGTTAGCTAAACCTTTTCTCCATCGTTTGAAGAGCTAAGGAATAAGCAAAGTAAAGCTAACATGAGACAAAAAACCACTCTGTTCTTGAAGTGCAACTCAGTTAAAGTGAGTTCTATATTTCGTTGGTTCTCTTGATGTTTATTGGTATATTTCTATGTTTTATACCGTAAGAAACATAGATATAGCCTTGTTTTAGTTAAATCTTGTTAGGACATAAGAAACTAGAACAAGATGTGGTCTAGAAAATAATCGAGAATAAACAAGGAAAGTGCTGGAAACGGTGTAAAAGTGACGAGAAATAGGCGAGCTCAGCTATTATGGGCGAGCTAAATAATATGGAGCATGGTATAGTGGGCGAGGTCGCCACATGCTAGTTTAATTCATAGGCGAGCCCACCTCTAAATAAAAAGCCGTGTATGGCGAACTCACATGCATAGGCATGGCGAGTTGAATTGTGGGAGATCTCCCATGCATAAGCCAAAATATGAATGGCAAGTTATATTGGGCGAGCTAGAGGATTAACCTCAAGTCTCGCCAAAGTGTTGGAAAGATTCGAATAGAATATATTGATAGTCTTGATAATTTATTTTGCAGCCAGGAATTGAGAATTGATAAAGGCGATCGGGAAGTTAGGCTTCGTAAGACCAGGTAAGGGAGTAGTATGTGAAGTGAATGCATATTCTGTGGAGTTAAATTTTATGGAAATACTGAGAAAATGATTTAATTTGAAACATGCATTAGTTTGATAAACTGTTTTCATAGACCATGATTTAAGCGAGCTATAAAGCCGACCCCTATGTTGTGTCTGGGCGAGCCAAAGATAGGCGACCCTGTTTAAATAAAATCCGGGCGAGCCAAAGATAGGTGACCTTGTTTTAATAAAAATCTGGGCAAGCCAAAGATAGGCAACCCCTTTGATATAATTCTAGGCGAGCCAACAATGCGCGATCCCTTGTTTTTTTTTTAGAAAGATTTCGTGGGCGAACCCCAGTTTAGCTCGGTGTGAGAGCCACAGTGGGCAATGTTTGTGAGAGCCACAGTGGGCGAATGAAAACATGCAAGCTCAATCCATTGCGATGGGCAAGCTGATAAAGGGCGAGCCAGTTTAACTTGTGTTTTTCTCACATGTAAAATGGTGAGATTACGGGCTGTTTTTATTGTGTTTTGTAAATAGAAAATATAATACCTTTTTGGAAAACAATCATTTTGAGAAAATGATGAAATATGTGAAATATTCCTTAAGGGTTCTTTATGAGATATAAAGTGATTTTTTAGACTTTAGGCCCCGAGTTTCATGCATTACTATTCATGAGGCTGATTGACTCGCCAAGTCATCAAAGGTCTCGAGGTCACCTGGCAAGTGTACCCGAGGACCACCTATAAATTGTGGCCATAGATCTACTATATCCCTGTGGGGATGATTACTATGTTCCTTCAGGAACGATGATAGCATGATTTAATTATAGGGTGATGCCTAGTCTCAACTTATTGATTTCTGTTTACTGAAAGGATTTATTGAATCCTGTTTACTATATTATATTGTAAAATGTTTAGCCAGTGATTTGATATTAAAGACTGTTTACTATATCCACTGTTTTCCTACTAGGTATGTTGTTAGGGAAAATAAACGTTTTGGGGGATATAGTTTTTATTTTTATAAAGCAGCATACACCTTCCTTACTGAGCACGTTGTTGCTCACCTCTGATTTTTCACTCCATAGGTTATTGATTTGAAGTAAACAGTTACCTTTCAGAGTTATCGGCTGCTGGAGTCAGCAGATATATGATATCGAAGGTACATTATATTCTTTTATATATGCAGTAAAATTGTATAGTAATACTTTGAGTAAGAGGGAATGTAAATGATCTCAAATAAATTAAATGTAATATTTATAATTCTACTATAGTACTATAAATGGAAGTACTATGAAATACTTAAAGGGTTACAAGTTGTTAAGCATCACAGACGGCCCAACCGGTAAATAAGTGTGATTTATAAGTAAATATTATATTATACTATGGATTCGGGATGTTACAGTTGTGGCCAAATTCAAAGAGGAATCCTTCATCTTGATTTTGTACACTTCACTCTTAAATATTGGTATGGTCTTGTAGAGCACTGAATTTGGGACAAGTTTGTAGAAGGAAGTTTTCGATTTTAAGGTGTTTTAGTGGGTGGTTTGAAAGCTTTTCTATTTTTCCTTAAGGTTAGCTATCGTGGAAGAGGTGAAAGGCTAAAGATGATGGTGTGACCGGCCCCTTAAGAGATGTGTAGAAATTTCTTTTAAATTATCTTCCTTGCAAAATGACCAAAATGCCCTTACGTAAAACGATTTTGGACAATTTTACCCTAAAACTTTCATAATATTTTTAACTTGTCAATTTAACTCCAAATATTTTGTTTCATCATTGAATACTAATATTGAACATATTCTAATGAGTGGATGGGTTTTATTAAGGTTTGATTGACCATAAATGTGAAATTACCAAAATACCCCTATCAGGTCAATCGCACAAATTTATTACTTTACGCTTGATTCAGTCTATCTAATGACATGGAATAGAACTTATTTATACACAGATTATCATACTTTAGTAAGTTGGTTAAAAGTCAATTTAGTTTGACCGTTATTCACAAAAGTTCTTTCGACCTATGTCCTTAATCGTTATTTTCTAATTTGTCGGTATACTATCCACAAACAACTTAAATAAAGGATTTTGGATTCTAGATTCTTACCATAGGTTTATTTAAGTCTCCTTACTGAGTCTACAAAGTCTCTTGTCCATCCGGGACACTATAGGGCCTGTGGGGCCCACTATACTGTCTCCCTTAATATCTGTGAAATACATGAATTAAATAGTGATGAGAAGTTTTACACGTATAACAGTACCAAAATATGTGATTCTCACAGCTACGTTCCCTCCCTTTGTTTCTTATTTTTTAAAATTCAAATTTTTCTATAAATACATATTCATTTCCTTCATTTTTTTCTTTACATTTTCTCTCAAATCTCAACACTTATACTCTCTTAATACTCACTCAAACTCTTTCAAATTTACTCAAATTCTCTAATTCTAAATTTATAATATTATCATTTTTCTCTCTAAAATTCATTTTTCTTTTTGTTTTACAATTTTACAAATTTTATTTTCAACTTTCAAATTTCAATATATATTCCTACATCTATTTCTTTCAAATTTTAAAATATATTTATTTTCAAAAAAATAAAAATATCATATTTGTTTCATCATTCATGTTCCGTTTCTTCCCCTTTCGGTTTTACTAAAATCCCTAATTTGGGTGATGAATCATTCAATGAATTCGAACCTAATATTCATCAGGAAGAGGAGCTTCCTGTGGAACCACCAATATAATGTAGTACTAGTAGTCGACGTCATGGAGGTCATGATCAAACACAATCATCAGTTGCCACCACTATTGCTACATCATCAAGACAAATGAAAACGAAGATTACTCGAAAAAAACAAGAAAGGTATAGGAGTATTTCAACATTGTACTAAAAGAAGGTACGACAAATGAATATTCTACTATTTGTAAATTATGTAAAAGTGTTTATGTTTATAACTCTAGTGGAAGTGGTGGCGGTATAGGTACGTATAAAAGACATTTAATTAGTGTACATAAAATTAATCTCAAGTTAATAGAAAAAAAATTACTTTGACAATATTCAAGCTAGACATGGTTTAGTTAGATTTGTAGTTTGGACTGAATAGCCATTCACAATTTGTGAAAAAATAGGATATTTAGAATTTGTTTTTAAATATTTACTACCTGCATATAAATCTGTTTCTAGACATACAATAAAAAAAGATTGCATGGATATATTTAAAGAATACAAGCAAGTTTTAATTGATAAACTTAGTAATATTTCATCTAGGTTTAGTTTAACTAGTGATATATGGACTAGTACTAACAGTATAAGTTATCATGTTATAACTTGTCATTGGGTAGATGAAGATTGGTGCATACAAAATTAAATTTATCCTTAGATGTAATAAAAGAAGCACATAATGCATATACTATTCATAAATATATTGCTAAAGTTTGTAAATTGTATAGACTTGAAAATAATAAAGTTTTTGCTATTACTTTAGATATTGTTTCGAGTAATATCGCAACTATTCCTATGTTAATTAAAAGTTTAAACCCAATTATGCAAGGTGTATTTTTTCATGCTAGATGTGCATGCCATATTATAAATTTGTGTGTTCAAAGTGGTTTTAATGCTACTGGTAGTGGTAGTACTAGTGGCATAGGTCCAACTGATAAAATTAAAAAGCTAACAAAATGGATCCGCACCCCAAATAATAAACGTAAATGGAAGCAACTTTGTCTAGAAAATAATATAACTGTTAAAGTGTTTCCACTTCCCATGGAAACAATGTAGAACTCACTCCTTCGTTTGCTTTCTTCTATTTTACCTTATAAAGAACTTATTACTCCTTTTTATAACAATTATACAAATAGCCAATATCTAGCACTTTAAGATGAAGATTTGATTTTTATTGAATGTTGTGTTGATTTATTATCTACTTTTAAATATGCAACCGAAAGATTTTCGACTCATATTTATCTAATTACACCTTATTTTGTTCCATCATTTATACAATGTTTGATAAATTTTTAAAATTTAAGGATCATGAAACTTTATCTTCTTTTGTATATGATATGGAGGAAAAATTTTAAAAATATTAGGAAACAATTCCTCCTATTTATTGTATTGCAACATTACTAGATCTTAGTCAAGGTGAGGTAAATATTGAGATTTTTTTATTCTTATAAAGATTTTCTTGATCTTGATTCTATTAAGGACCAAAAGTCCTCAATTACAATTTTTTTCAAGAATTGTATAATATTTATGAAGCAAAAAGGCAGCAGTTCGACTTCAACCGAGAACAAGAAGAATCATAAGAAGAAACCAAGAGTGGTGGCAGCAGCAAAGGAAAAGGCATTTTAAATGCAATTAAGGAAGCAGCAAATAAGAGAATGAAGCTAAAAAGAAATGCTAGTGGATCTAGATCATCAACAACTCGATGAAATTCTAACTTCAATGTGATAGGATTTTTCTTAAGTCAAGACTTTCATACAGACGATAACTTTGATCTTCTCCAATAGTTGAAAGAAAATCGTAACAATTTCCAATTTTAGCTTCCATTGCTCAAGATGTTTTAGCGGTGTAAGTTTCTTTCATTGCTTCAGAATCCGCATTCTCGACATATGGAAGAATCATTGGAGACCATCGAAGCACTCTTAATGTGCATGTTAACATGCCTTGAAAATTGGTTTGAAGCGAAATCCCATAATATCAAACTTTGAATGGCCAGTGAATTCGCCAATAATATTTTAGAGGAAGAGGAAGAAATTTCCAAGGCAATCTGTATAAATTATGAAGAATAAGTAATAATCTAATTTTTCATTTTTGTTGTAAATTATATGTAAAATTGTAAATAAATTTAGTTATAGTATTTATTTTTATGGACTAATGTTTTGTGGTTTTTACCCTTTTAACTTTTGAAGGGATTTTTCACGAAAAAAATCTTTGGTCTCCTACTCTTTCCTTTTTCTCCTTTATTATTTTCATTTATTATTATTGTTAAATTCCAAATTAATTAATGTTATACTTATGCTATATTTAAAAAAAATAAATATTTTTAAAAATATACTAAATAAATGAATAAATATTTTAAACGCAAAATGATAAGTTTATTTATATTTTAAATGATAAGTATAATTATATTTCAAAAGTAATAAATAAATTTAACAAAATTAAAAAATTTTAAAAGTATTATAATTTTTTTAACTAATAGCGATATTAAATAAGTTATAATAATTTTATTAGTTTATTATAATATCATTATTTATTTTTTGAATCAAATGTCAAATATCATAATAACTTTATCATAATATCATTATTTATTATTTTATTATAATAATAATATTATTAGATAATTTTAGAATAACACTATCTTTAAATTACAGTTACTCTAATTAAATAAATTATAATAACTTTATGTATTATAAATTTATAATTACTATTAACTTTATTTATTATAAAAAAAATTTATTAGATTAAATCATAAAAATATATTAATAAATATTTATTTTGATTAAAATGTATTAATAAATAATTAAAAAATAAATTAAAAAATTAAAAAAAATATAAGCAAAAAAATAAAAAATTTTGGGCTAACTGATTCTGTCACGACCCGTGGCCACATTTCTCACCTTATTGTACACAACTTAACCGGTTGGACTGTCTGTGATACTTCACTTGTACTGACTGTTAAACAATTTTACATAACATTATTTATATTATACACATCCCTCATCGTAATTAATCATATAAGTAGTACTGTTGACATGTCTAAATACAGAAAATAAATGATCATATCTCAAATAACTCAGTCGGTCTGTTACATTTTCCTTCGTGTACAGCTGGGATCCACAATCCACTGAACTCACAATCATCAAAACCTGAAATGTTTAAAATTAAGGGGTGAGCAAAACCACGGCTCAGTAAGGGAATTATATGCCTCACTTGATACTCAGCTTCCTATATGCTGAAAATCTTTTTCATTTTTCCTATAGGCTCTAAGCTCGCATGTAGGAAGGATACTACAATCGGCTAGGGATCCGGATGGAGTAAGGTAGGTATTTTAGAATACCATACTTGTTCCGAAACCTAGAAGCAACTGTAGAGAAAGATTTTCATTTCGTTTTGAATTAATAAATCCTTTTCTTTTTCATTTCATAACCTTTTCATATTCTTTTTAAAATAATGCTTTTATTAAATAAAACATTTAAATAAAATAATTAATATTCGTATATTCCTTGAAAAGAATATTAGTTAAATCATCATCTTATTTCTTTAAAACTCATTCCATGTTTTACTGTACTGTCTTAATTAGTACAGTACTTTAAATAGAAAAATAAGCTATTAAAATCTATTCCATTTATCAAATTAGCAAAGCAGTAAGCACTTCGATAGATTGGTCACTATACACGTTGATAAAGCGGTTACTATGTAAGTTAATAAATCAATCCATTCACAAAACGAAAATCCATAAACTTTAAGTGTATAGCTTAACTCATTGAAAATAGTTCCAATATAACCGATTACTTAATCAATTTAGGCGTAAGCCCCAATTCACTGATTCAGTTACGACATCCATCCTAACTAGAAAAGGAGTTAAGTGTCAAACCGAGGAACTCGTGTAGCACGTAGGTCCTTCGGGATTCTAGAGGTGGCTCCCACGGTACAGAAATCGAGTCTTCACTCGGTTTGGCCTTTAGGACACAGACTTCTTACTAACACATCGAAACTCGTGTAGCACTTAGTTCTCAAAGGATTCTAGAGGTGGCTCCCCATAGTTCACGAAGAATCTATGTAGCACTTAGGTCCATTGAGTTCTCTAGAGGTGGCTCACACAGTACAGAAACTTCTTACTAACACATCGGAACTCGTGTAGCACTTACTGCTCAAAGGATTCTAGAGGTGGCTCCCCATAGTTCACTAAGAATCTATGTAGCAGTTAGGTCCCTTGAGTCTTCTAGAGGTGGCTTACATGGTACAGAAACCTCTTACTAACACATCGGAACTCGTGTAGCACTTAGTGCTCAAAGGATTCTAAAGGTGGCTCACATGGTACAAAGATCGAGTCTTTACTCGGGTTAGCCTTTATGCCGTATATACTTTCCACTATCTTATCAAAACTCATGTAGTACTTATAATCTAATATTCCATTTAAGACCATAGTAAGAATATTAGATTTATCATTTCTTCCTTTTTGAAAACATATTACATGTTCGTATCACATGTCTTATGAAAATCATGTCACAGTACTATAATCAGTACCGAAATGAGCATTTTGTAAAAATGCTATAAATCAATTGATTTTCTTCTCATATCATATAAAACATGTTCTTTTCACATGTCACGAAATCATTTATCACATTTTTCGTTTGACATATTCCATATCATGTAAAACACTTTCCTTTTTAACATATCACCTATCATTTATGGAGTCTAAGATAGACATCAATCTTATCATACTATAAACCCCGGAGGGTAAAGAAATAAACCAGTCAAATCTATGACCATAATATATATTGTCCTCGGTGGATCACGGATCAGGTGTCGACCGGGACTAAACATATCACATATCATGCATCAACATGATAGGAATGCCAACCAATCTCAAAACCGTAGTTTTCATCATAAAATAAACCTTTAGGGAATTTATATAAATATATAATTCCATAATTTAAAACCATAAGGGTTAAAATCCTTTAGTGAATATTTATAAAAATATTCATAAAAATATTCACACTATTTCACTTCATCTTTTACCTCGTATTACGTGTAATTTATCTATTCCGAGAATTTTCGGTGGTTTCATTATCACCATTCTCGAACACATGAATATTTTAAAATTCCATCTCATTATATTCATGTTTTATGAAATTTAGTAATTTCCTCATGTTTCGTGATTTAATATCGATTTTCGGAAATAAAATCATTTAATATGATTTTATAAAGTTTTTCTAAAATTTTCGACAGCATAACGGCTGCTGATTTACTAACCTTCTGCACAGAAAATACAGTTTTAAATTTCCAGCCAGTACTTCAACCCAAAATTTTCAGCCAATCATGCATCATAATAATTTTCATAAAATATTTGCATAAAATATTTCAAATTAAAATATGTAGACTGAATATCCTTACAGTGCTGCACATGCATCCCTTACCTTCTTCCGGGTCGGCGACTTCTTCTTATCGATCGTGCCCGCACTCCATCTCTCGATTCCTTATCCCGATCGCTGAAAATAATTTCTAGAAATAAAAATTCTAAATTTTAGAAGTTTTTCATAATTTATTACATTTTTCTGAAATTTAATTTCCGAGAATTTCTTACCGAATTTCCATAATTTTCGGGTTGTCGAATTTTTGAAAATCTTCGAATTTCCGAAATTCTCCTTTTTCCTCTTTTCTTTTTCTTTCTTTCTTTTTCTTTTCTTTCTCTTTCTTTTCTTTTTCTTTTTCTTTTTCCTTTTTCCCATTTCTGGCCGGACCGGTTCAGTGCCTCCTCCGGCCGATTTGACCAGTTCGACCACCAGCGATCCTCCTTTCCTCCGGTTAGCACCTCCCACAGCTTGCCGGAGTTGCGGAGACGCCGGATCTGGTCTCCGTTTCTCCCCATCATCGGCGACGGCGCCGGATTTGGGTCCGTAGGTTTTGGTCCCTTTCCTTCCTCTCTTCTCCTTCCTCCGCCTGATTCTCCTTCACCTGTGGCTCCTCTCACCTTCGTCGAGCTTCGCCGGTGTCGGGAGTGGCAGTGGCGGTGCCCGGATCGGCTGGCACCGCCGATCTCCCTTCTCCTTTCTCTTCGATTCTCCTCCGCTTCAGTTTTCCATTTCTGCTTCTGTTTCTGTTCCGTTGCCGGCTGTTTCTTCCTTTCACGTGGCCGGTGCTGCCTCTTTCTCCCTCGCCGGCGATGGCAACTCCGCCACCGTCGGCTCTAGCTGGAAGGGATCAGGCTCTGCCCCTATCCTTCCTTTCCTTTTCTGTTTTGTTTTCCTTTTTTTGGTTTATTTTCTATTTTTAGTATATAACATACTATATACTTTACACTATATAATATATTTTATACATATAATATATACTATATATTATACATATATTATTTCATATATAATGTAATACAATATACATTATATATAAATTATATATATTGCATATTACAAAACATATATCTAGTATATATATATATGTATATTTATATACTTTAAAATAAATAACATTTACATATACAAATCATATAAATGTTATAATTCAACATATATACATATAAACTTTAATATAAGATCACATTTAACTTTCTTCTATATGTATTTATATAATTATATATACACATAAAATATTATGTTTATACATATGTATTATTTAAATTTATGAAATAGTATATATTTCCATATTTATACCAACGTATATTAAAATATACTATATAGTATTTTAAATACATACATAGTTGTATAAAATAAATTTGTAAAATTTGTAATTATATAAACATACTTTATTTTCATTTCTCATTTTTCTTATTTAATTTGGATTTTAATTTATCCCAATTAATATTTCCTCTCTCTATTATTTTTATCTTCACTTCCAATTTAATTTCTTTTATACGAATCTCCCAATTCTTTCCCTTCCTTAATTTTCGAGATTTTTACCAATATCCTGTTCTCGCAAATTTTATTTATTTCCTCTGATTTATTTTCTCCAATATTTATTTTCAATATTTATAATTTTCAATAAATGAAAAATTTACGGTTATCACATCCTCCCTACCTTAAGAAATTCGGTCCTCAGAATTTAACTTAAGTCCAAAAGGGGGTACATGCCGTATACTTACGGCTTCTGACCTCTAGTTCATCCTCCAAATAATACTGCCAGTACACTTTCAACATCAATAGTACTTTAGACTACTACATGCCGTCTTTCATCATATATGTCTATGCTCATGTAATTTCATTTTCTGAAATCGAGAGTTATTCACTTTTACTCTTTTCATATAAGAGCCATCAATAATATTTTTAATATTACAGCTGATCTATGCTGTTCATCATCCATTCTTCTCACTTAATGCCGAGTCGACATAATTTGGTACTATCATGTACTCATGTCAATCAATTAAATGTAAGTGTCCCAGTAGCTTTCACATCTCATGCACACGCTCTCTCAATATCATGGAGCGTTTACATCTCACGCTCATATATATATATATATCAGTATGGAGCGGTGCTATCAATACACTTGGGATCTCAAGGCCTTTTGCTATCTCTCATTAGCATATGGCAACTCAGAGACTCCCATCACATGTAAGGCTCACTGGAACTGTACATACACATTCACACCGTTTAACACTTATACTTCGACTAATGCACTAGAGAATTTAGAAGTCTAATAGTGGAAAGTGATTCTATTTAGATCATCAGTCTTTGATCACTTTCATATCATCTTCTTTTGGACTCTTTATTGTCCACAATATTCATTTTCACACTTATTCCATCAAGGCTGCATCTCATTGCAAATTTTACTGTTAATCATCTCTTACAGTAATAATTCTTGAGACACTCATTTTCTCTCTATGTCTTTTTTCATGTAGTATAGTCATTACATCTCTTATTCATAATTTAGATTCTCCAATTGAATCCTCCAATCATCCATTTAGTCATCACATTATCTATACAGTTCCACCATTTCTATCATGACGAGGTGGTTATATGTACAAACATTTCCTATTTATATACTGGCAGTAAACATATCATTTATCTTACTCCTTTGAGTATCATTAATTATGCTTATCAAAGTTGGCTTGATTTTACATCTTGCCACAGTTATGTGATAACCAACACAAATCACCCTCAGTCTTACCTTCGGGAACTGTTTCATATTGATGTTCCCTTCTCATCATGCAATTTATTTCCTTATTCCTCTTTCATTTTCGTTTTCATATTTCCACTTTTATCTCTTCATATATATATACATGTACATATATATATACATATATATATATACACATATATATATATTTTTAATTGGTATGGTACTATACTGCTAAGATCTTTTAAAATCTTGCATACCATCTTTTTCTTTACACTTACCATCTACCGACTTTAATTTCCTTAATTAGATCTCCTCTATAAAGCAGCTAGTCTCATCACTCTTTTATAGGCTGACTATTTAGCTAGACTCATTACTTTCGTATCTCAATCATTATCTTTATATCATAGACAGGTTCACTGTCATCCTGTCGTCTCAAGATTATATATCTCAAGAGGAGATACTGTCTAGCCAAATTTCTTAGTTGCTAATTTTAGCACAATTCCACAGCCTTTAAGAGTTTAAGGATCATATCACAATGCTGCTCATGTTCCATTTATACTTTAGACTCTATCAGTATTTTATCAATTTACTCATGTAAGGATGCCTCATTCTTTAGGCTTATATACTTTACAAGGCAACTCATTACCCTTGTAACTTCAATAGGAACTCGTAAAATTCACTCCGAGTTCAAATCATCTTCTTATGGACACCAATCTTCAATCTTTTATCTAAGGACTCTTTATACTGAGGCTAGTCTTATTAACTCCTCACACATCTCCAATCAGATCAATAAAGCATCTATTTTCATGTAGATGAATACTTGTTCTTCATAAGAACTTTACTATTTTGTAATGATAGGAAATCAATACATCCTTTTTAATTTATCTACAACTCAATATCATTTGTATTTCTCTCATTTACACTTATACAGATAATTTCATTATTCTCAATTTTTTTCTGTATTTTCATCATCCAGACCTTTACACGTGAATTTCATTATTCACACTTTTTTTTTTGTTAAGCTTTTCGAATTCTTTCTATATCCTCCGATATAAGCTTAGAATTTAACTTCATATTCAAAATCGAGTTAATGTTATCTCGATTCCTCTAATTTATATAACTCTGGAAGTTCTATCGGAAATCAAATTTGATACTTTCTTTAATCATACATTTCTTATCATATTGTGACCATCGTTCTTCAACTTTTCATCTGATGACGCCCTTTACAAAGATTGCTCTTATAAGCTCCTTATACATCTCCGATTAAATCATAATTAAGGCATCACTTCCATATAGATATTTATTTGTTCTTTATAAGAACTTTAGTGTATAATAAAAATTTTAATACATCATTTAATTCATCCTCAAATCATATCATTTGTATTTCCATCCTTTACATCGATACATGTGAATTTCATCATCCACAATCGAGTAAACATTAACCTGATTTCTCAATCTATGTTACTTTGGAATTTATCGGGATTCTCATCCGATAGTTTCTTTAACCGCACTTCTCTTATCATTTTAGACCTTCATCTTTGTGTCCCATCATTTCACAGTGTATTCTCAAGGTAGAGACATTCAATATTCAAATCATTTTGATACATACTCTACCTTGATTTCATTATCTAGTCATACTTTACAGCGTTACGAATCTCATTCTGGTAAGCTGTATCAAGTACAATGGTTCTCAACACACTTTACAGGTACCCGTTTCAATTCAGTTATTCACTTTAAAACCATTTCCATTTACTGAATTCAGGCTTAATTCCCTTGAGTATATTATCCACGAGGTTCGAACCTTGGCACCCTTACGTACCTAGTTCCTTACACTCGTGTTATCACTAAGCTTTTTGTAAGAGTCCCGCCTGTTCGAATCGACCGTCAACGAGTATCCCTTAAGCAATCCTTTCGCCCCAGGTTTACCCTTACTAGTGAGTTGGCGATAATATTGTTCGCCTGTATCTCACAACACATGATCCACTACGGGTCGCCCATCACAGTTCTGTCTCAAGGGTCCTGAAGAACTTAGGTTAGCTATGATATTCTTTTTTTTTATCCCTTCACTGTTCTTATAATTATTCTCTAAGTCACAATAATCCACACAGTACCTCTTTATGTAGCACATATTTCAAGATATGTCGGTTCTATATAAGATTATCTATTTGATACCTTAAAGTAGTAAAAATGTATAGAACCATAAGTAACCATACTAGTATGTATTTCATTATCTGTACTATTCACCTCATCAGTCAATTCCTGTAATCATTTCACTTTTCATAGTATTCAACGATCCCGTTCAATACACTCTTAATTTTTCGACCCTAACAGTTAATAATCGGGCCAAACATTTGATGGCATTCCACTACACTCTTTGGATCGCATCACATAAGGCTCCGACCCGTCCGCCATCCGCCTGTACACATCTGTACTGTCCGCTCTGGGTTTTAGAGGTGGCCCCCGTCACACAGACGTGGCACTTAGCCCTCACGGATTTCTTTCGCATCCGTAATCTAAGTGTTAGTGGAATCAGTAATAGGGATCGTTAGATTCATATGACATCTTCTATGTCATTAATAATTCCATTACTATCAATGGATTCCAATTCAGCTCGGTTTTAACACTTTTCCGAACATCGCCCAATATAGGGGTATTTTCGTCATTTCGACATTTATTTCTATCTGCTCAATATACATTTAAATCAATGAACTGATCATCTATATGTTGATAGTATCCTTTATGATACTTATAACAGCAATTTAGATCTCATTCGATTTCGATAGAGAAGTTCACTAAAATCCACAATTGAATTATTTTGCTTGTAATTCAGCTTTATATCATTAATTTCTCTGTCAGATCAATCAATTCCAACCTTTGTTAGCTTATTTTAACTCCTTGTAAAATTTCAAAGTCAGGGGCATTTTGGTCATTTTTGGCCAAAATTTTTTTCTCTTTACAAATTACCCTCAATCGGTGATCTTAAAGTCTATTTAATGATGATATTTCATCCCCCTCCTTTATACCATCACTTTCAGGTCTCAATTCGGTTCGGACAGAAAAGTACCGGTGGGGCCCTCACCGAGTCCATTTCTGTTCCTTACCGAACTGACCGTCATTTAGATCATAAGATCACTATTTCAGGTAACATTCCCGAGCCGTTTTCCCTTTTTAGCATTCCTTATTCCAAAATTGCTCACTCCCTTCTAAACACTAAATTCAATTTGCAATCATTTATTTTCTCTATGTATTCAGACTACATAGTACTACAGGGGATGTTTAACTCTTTTCCTTCCAAAAGTATCCACAGACATCAGGCCAACCATGGCTCTGATACCATTAAATCTGTCACAACCCGTGACCACATTTCTCACCTTATTGTACATAACTTAACCGGTTGGGCTGTCTGTGATACTTCACTTGTACTGGCTGTTAAACAATTTTACATAACATTATTTATATTATACACATCCCTCATCGTAATTAATCAGATAAGTAGTATTGTTGACATGTCTAAATATAGAAAATAAATGATCATACCTCAAATAACTCAATTAGTCTGTCACATTTTCCTTCGTGTACAACTGGGATCCACAATCCACTGAACTCACAATCATCAAAACCTGAAATGTTTAAAATTAAGGGGTGAGCAAAACCACGGCTCAGTAAGGGAATTATATGCCTCACTTGATACTCAGCTTCCTATATGCTGAAAATCTTTTTCATTTTTTCTATGGGCTCTAGGCCCGCATGAAGGAAGGATACTACAGTCGGCTAGGGATCCGGATGGAGTAAGGTAGCTATTTTAGAATACCATACTTGTTCTGGAACCTAGAAGCAACTGTAGAGAAAGATTTTCATTTCGTTTTGAATTAATAAATCCTTTTCTTTTTCATTTCATAACCATTTCATATTCTTTTCAAAATAATGCTTTTATGAAATAAAGCATTTAAATAAAATAATTAATATTCGTATATTCCTTGAAAAGAATATTAGTTAAATCATCATCTTATTTCTTTAAAACTCATTTCATGTTTTACTGTACTCTCTTAATTAGTATAGTACTTTAAATAGAAAAATAAGCTATTAAAATCTATTCCATTTATCAAATTAGCAAAGCAGTAAGCACTTTGATAGATTGGTCACTATACATGTTGATAAAGCGGTTACTATGTAAGTTAATAAATCAATCCATTCACAAAACGAAAATCCATAAACTTTAAGTGTATAGCTTAACTCATTGAAAACAGTTCCAATATAACCGATTACTTAATCACTTTAGGCGTAAGCCCCAATTCACTGATTCAGTTACAACATCCATCCTAACTAGAAATGGAGTTAAGTGTCAAATCGAGGAACTCGTGTAGCATGTAGGTCCTTCGAGATTCTAGAGGTGGCTCTCACGATACAAAAATTGAGTCTTCACTCGGTTTGGCCTTTAGGACACAGACTTCTTACTAACACATCGAAACTCGTGTAGCACTTAGTTCTCAAAGGATTCTAGAGGTGGCTCCCCATAGTTCACGAAGAATCTATGTAGCACTTAAGTGCATTGAGTTCTCTAGAGGTGGCTCACACGGTACAGAAACTTCTTACTAACACATCGGAACTCGTGTAGCACTTAGTGCTCAAAGGATTCTAGAGGTGGCTCCCCATAGTTCACTAAGAATCTATGTAGCAGTTAGGTCCCTTGAGTCTTCTAGAGGTGGCTCACACGGTACAGAAACTTCTTACTAACACATCGAAACTCGTGTAGCACTTAGTGCTCAAAGGATTCTAGAGGTAGCTCCCCATAGTTCATTAAGAATCTATGTAGCACTTAGGTCCCTTGAGTCTTCTAGAGGTGGCTCACATGGTACAAAGATCGAGTATTTACTCGGGTTGGCCTTTATGCCGTATATACTTTCCACTATCTTATCATAACTCATGTAGTACTTATAATCCAATATTCCATTTAAAACCATAGTAAGAATATTAGATTTATCATTTCTTCCTTTTTGAAAACATATTACATGTTCGTATCACATGTCTTGTGAAAATCATCTCACAGTACTATAATCAGTACCGAAATGAGCATTTTGTAAAAATGATATAAATCAATTGATTTTCTTCTCATATCATATAAAACATGTTCTTTTCACATGTCACGAAATCATATATCACATTTTCCGTTTGACATATTCCATATCATGTAAAACACTTTCCTTTTTAACATATCACCTATCATTTATGGTGTCTAAGATAGATATCAATCTTATCATACTATAAACCCCGGAGGGTAAAGAAATAAACTAGTCAAATCTATGACCATAATCTATATTGTCCTCGGTGGATCACGGATCAGGTGTCGACCGGGACTAAACATATCACATATCATGCATCAGCATGATAGGAATGCCAAACAATCTCAAAACCGTAGTTTTCATCATAAAATAAACATTTATGGAATTTATATAAATATATAATTCCATAATTTAAAATCATAAGGATTAAAATCCTTTAGTGAATATTTATAAAAATATTCATAAAAATATTCACTGTATTTCACTTCATCTTTAACCTCGTATTACGTGTAATTTATCTATTCCGAGAATTTTCGGTGGTTTCATTATCACCATTCTCGAATACATGAATATTTTAAAATTTCATCTCATTATATTCATGTTTTATGAAATTTAGTAATTTCCTCATGTTTCGTGATTTAATATCGATTTTCGGAAATAAAATCATTTAATATGATTTTATAAAGTTTTTCTAAAATTTTCGGCAGCATAACGGCTGCCGATTTACTAACCTCCTGTACAGAAAATACAGTTTTAAATTTCCAGCCAGTACTTCAACCCAAAATTTTCAGCCAATCATGCATCATAATAATTTTCATAAAATATTTGCATAAAATATTTCAAATTAAAATATGAAGACTGAATATCCTTACAGTGCTGCACATGCATCCCTTACCTTTTTTCGGGTCGGCGACTTCCTCTTATCGATCGTGCCCGCACTCCATCTCTCTCGATTCCTTATCCTGATCGCTGAAAATAATTTCTGGAAATAAAAATTCTAAATTTTAGAATTTTTCCATAATTTATTACATTTTCTGAAATTTAATTTTCAGGAATTTCTTACCGAATTTTCGTAATTTTTGGGTTGTCGAATTTCCGAAAATCTCCGAATCCCCGAAATTCTCCTTTTTCCTCTTTTCTTTTTCTTTCTTTCTTTTCTTTTTCTTTTCTTTCTCTTTCTTTTCTTTTTCTTTTTCTTTTTCCTTTTTCCCATTTCTGGCCGGACCGGTTCAGTGTCTCCTCCGGCCGGTTTGACCGGTTCGACCGCCGGCGATCCTCCTTTCCGTCGGTTAGCACCTCCCACAGCTTGCCGGAGTTGCGAAGACATCGGATCTGGTCTTCATTTCTCCCCATCATTGGCGACAACGCCAGATCTGGGTCCGTAGGTTTCGGTCCCTTTCCTTCCTCTCTTCTCCTTCCTCCGTTGGATTCTCCGTAGCCGGTGGCTCCTCTCACCTTCGTCAAGCTTCGTCGGTGTCGGGAGTGGCGGTGGCGGTGCCCGGATCAGCTGGCTCCACCGATCTCCCTTCTCCTTTCTCTTTGGTTCTCCTCCGCTTCAGTTTTCCATTTCTGCTTCTGTTTCTGTTCCGTTGCCGGCTGTTTCTTCCTTTCACGTCGCATGTGCCGCCTCTTTCTCCCTCGCCGGCGATGGCAACTCCGCCACCGTCGGCTCTGGCTGGAAAGGATCGGGCTCTGTCCCGATCCTTCCTTTCCTTTTCTATTTTGTTTTCCTTTTTTTTTTGTTTATTTTCTATTTTTAGTATATAACATACTATATACTTTACAGTATATAATATATTTTATACATATAATATATACTATATATTATACATATATTATTTCATATATAATGTAATACAATATACATTATATATAAATTATATATATTGCATATTACAAAACATATATCTAGTATATATATATGTATATTTATATACTTTAAAATAAATAACATTTACATATACAAATTATATAAATGTTATAATTCAACATATATAGATATAAACTTTAATATAAGATCACATTTACCTTTCTTCTATATATATTTATATAATTATATATACATATAAAATATTATGTTTATATACATATGTATTATTTAAATTTATGAAATAGTATATATTTTCATATATATACCAACGTATATTAAAATATACTATATAGTATTTTAAATACATACATATTTGTATAAAATACATTTGCAATATTTGTAATTATATAAACATTCTTTATTTTCATTTCTTATTTTTCTTATTTAATTTGGATTTTAATTTATCCCAATTAATATTTCCTCTCTCTATTATTTTTATCTTCACTTCCAATTTAATTTCCTTTATATGATTCTCCCAATTCTTTAACTTCATCAATTCTCGATATTTTCACCAATATCCCGTTCCCGCAAATTTTATTTATTTCCTCTAATTTATTTTCTCCAATATTTATTTTCAATATTTATAATTTCCAATAAATGGAAAATTTATGGTTAGCACAGATTCGACCCAACTCGGCCCTGTTTATAACAAACCAAGCTATCGAACCAGAATAGTTCAAGGGTTTTGAACTATTGAACTGACCCGCTCAACTTGATTAATTAACTAGTTCAGACCAGTTTATAAAATTTATGGGCCAAAATCGGTTTAGCCTGGTTCAGAACCAAACCGATCCGGCCCACTAATACATCTACCAAGAAGGCTCATCCAAGACCACAGGATGGATCCTCTCCTTAAAGAGATTGATCCCCTACTTGTGGAACTTTCCCAACGGCTAGTTTTTGAGGGTTTTAACGGAAAGATTTACATTAAATGCTCCAACAACCGTCCTTAGCCCTAGGTGGACTATAAATACCATCATTTATGAGTTTAAAGAAGAAAAGAAGCACTATTAACTTCAAACAAGCATCAAAAGCTCAAATTCTATCTTCTTCTATCACATTGCTCTTCATTTTGTATAATCCAACCTTCAAGAGGTTCACTTTGTATAAAACCTTTCTTTCCAAATCACTTTT
Source organism: Heritiera littoralis (assembly GCA_031772115.1). Classification (NCBI taxonomy): domain Eukaryota; kingdom Viridiplantae; phylum Streptophyta; class Magnoliopsida; order Malvales; family Malvaceae; genus Heritiera; species Heritiera littoralis. The sequence goes on along the minus strand of JAPDPK010000155.1, from coordinate 1,560,084 downwards.
TTGTACTAAAGGGAAGAGTAACCTAGTGAAGTTCATTGTATGAGTGATTAGGTAGTCACTTTAGAAAGGGTTCAAAGGTTTCTTCCTTAGCCATTAAAAAGGAAGTGTAAGAGGTCTTACCATACCTTGAAGTGGTGTATACTAATTTACAAGAAGTGGAATCAACACCTTGATAAGAAGATCAAAGAGAGAGGACGTAGGTAAGAGATTAGCCAAACCTCTATAAAATCTTGTGTTTGCATCTTTTTCCCTATACTCTTTGCTTATTGTTTTTTGTGAATTTATTGTTCTAATTGTGTAAGTAGGTATAAAAGCCTTTAGAAAATTGAAATTATTAGAAACACTGATTCACCCACTCTCGGTAAAGCCAATAGTATCAATACCACAACCCTATGATACATGAACAGGGCATTAAACTTCTATCCAAGGGCACTAATAGGGGTATCAATACCATACATTAAACTTGAAATATTTAAATAATCTGTATCAATACCTTTACTACGGGTATGAATACCTTCACTAGGTGTATCGATACTTGAACAATCAAGGCATATATTTGTCACTTTAAAGCATGTATTCACTTCAATGAAACAATCATTAAAACAATAAACATGCATATTAAAGATTCAATAATTCAAGCATATGAATATTTGAGTTTCAATCAATTCCTAGAACATTTAACGTGATTTTTAGTTATGATTCCACAATCCAATTCAAGGTAGAAATATGCTAGCGTGATTAAAATCTAATTCACTTAAGTTTACAAATTCATATCAAAGCTTTGAAATCCTAAGCATTTCAAAGCTGACAACTGCTTGTGCTTTTATGATCATATTATGTACAGCATCAATAACTTAAGTTTCAAGATTACTTTTGATTCTTAATCAAGAGTACCTTTAGTATCTTTATACCATCTCTTGTTTACAACTTGATTGTTTAGTAGTTGTTTGTGATGATATACCATTTTATACTTGCAAATTTCATCAAGAATTATAAAGTTAAATTATGGAATCTGTTAGCTTTAAATTGACATAAATATTTTGAAATGACAAAAACTTAAGTAAGCTTTAATGTTGTAATTCATATTGTAAATTTGCCTTATCACACATGATTTTCTCAATCCATTTTAAGTGTTCATATCAAACATTAAGAACATGATCTAATGATATATTCTTATCGGTTTTAATACTTTATAAAATGGTTTTCAATATTAAGTAATTTTCTCAAGAATTATTGAACATAAGTTTAGAAAATTACTTATAAGTTTTTGGACAATATTTTCATTTGAGAAAGTCAAGAAAAACTCCCTTAAAGCTTATAAATGTTTTGGGTTGATTTAGAATCAAAGGTTATATCATATCTAACCCAAAAGTCCAGGAAAAATGCCCTTTGGAAGAAAAGGATCGATCCCATAGGGAAAAGGATCGATTCCTTTTTGGCAGAATGCCCAGGAAGCTTAAATGAAGAAAAGGATCGATCCCTTTGGGAAAAGGATCGATCCCTTTAAGTCAGAAAGTCCCCAACGGCTAGTTTCTGTGAGATACAACGGCTAGTTTCTGTTTTGGCTCCAACCAACGTCCACAAACCATCTAAAGGACTATAAATAGAGGCTTATAAGCTAAAGGAAGCAAGAGGAACAACCAAGCAACATCTTTCACCATCTTATTCATCTTCCTCAAGCCTCAACAACAAATCAAGAGCTACAAAGTCTTCATCTTCCATCATTCACATATCTCTTGTATTGTTTAGCACAAATCTTGTATAGGCTTTTACTTGTGCCTAATTTCTGTAATCATTTGCCTACTTAGAGGCCTTCTTTGATTGCACTATTTGTAAACCATTCCATTCCTTGTAAAAGGGGAGGTTTCTCTTTAGCCTAAGAAAAAGAGGGAGGTTTCGCTTTAGCCTAAGAAAAAGAGGGAGGTTTCTCTTGAGCCTTGAAAAAGAGAGAGGTTTCTCTTTAGCCTAGAAAAAGAGGGAGTGTAATACAAATTCAAAGATAGTGAATTTGGGGAAAATCCTTGTGAGTGTCTCAAGATAGAGGACGTAGGCAAGGTTACCGAACCTCTGTACATCACTTGCGTAAACTTCTCTATCCCTACTCTCTTTACTTAATTGCAATTATATTTGTGTTTATTATATTGAATTTATATTGTATAATTGTCTAGCTTAGAGAACTTAGAAAACACTCAAATAGGCTAGAGAATTTAAGAGAATCGAAAAACGGGCATAAGGTCAGCTAAGAACCGATTCACCCCCCTCTCGGTATTGCCTATAAGAGCCAACAATTGGTATCAGAGCTTGGGCTCGAGATTGATTTAGACTAACCTCTATCGAGCCTCACTTGAATGGAGGCACATCCCTAGGAGAAGAGTGACAATCATTAGTTAGACCTCCACTCTTCAATGGAGAGAATTACTCTTATTGGAAAACAAGAATGATGTTGTTTGTCCAATCAAATGATTATGAAGTATGGAGAGTGATAGTTAATGGTCCTAAAGTCCCAATGAAGAAAGTAGATGGAAAAGATGTCCCTAAGAGTGAGGATGAGTGGGACACAAATGACATGAGAGTGGCATAATTGAATGCCAAGGCTATGCACACTCTCTTTTGTGCATTAGGTCCCAATGAATATAATAGAGTCTCCCTATGTGAAAATGCTAAGCAAATATGGGACAAATTGATCATCATACATGAAGGGACGAATCAAGTGAACGAAACCAAAGTAGGCATGCTCACACATGATTATGAGCTTTTTAGAATGAAAGAAAATGAGTCCATGAGTGAAATGTACACTAGGTTTAATAACATAATTAATGGACTTAAGGCATTCAAGCAAGAGCTATTCCAATGTAGAAATGGTTAAGAAAATTTTGAATAGCTTCCCAAAATTTTTGGAGGCAAAGGTGACTGCTATAGAAGAATCTAAGGATCCTAACACCTTGTCTTTAGATGAACTTATGGGCTCCCTACTTACATATGAGATGAAATTGAAAAGAAATGAAGAGCCTTCAAAGAAAATAGGAGTAGCATTTAAGTCTTCCACTCATGAGGTCATTGAAGATGATAGTGATGAGAGTGGGAATGAGGAAGAAAAGGAAATGGTAATGTTTTCCAAAAGATTCAATAGGTTCATGAGAATGAAAGAAAAAGAAAATAATAGGAGACATCAAAGGGGGGAGTCAAGTAGAAGAGAAAAGGACCCTTTAGTGTGTTATGAGTGTAATGAACCGGGTCATACTAAGTTAGATTGCCCCTTACTTAGGAAAGAAAAGGATAGGAAACCTAGGAAGAAAGCATTTGTGGCTGCATGGAGCGATAGTGATAGATCCGATGAGGAAAACATAGATAATGAGGTAGCCTACTCATGCTTTATAGCTATTAGTGACGATGAGGCTAGCTCTAGTTCTAGTGAAAATAATGATTTTACATTTGATGAGTTACAAAATGCTTTTAATGAATTAGCAAATGAATTTCAATGCATGAATTCTAAATATAAGAAAATCATTGCTAATTTGAAAATAAAAAAGGAAACCTTGACCAATGTTAAGCTAGAATTAGAGAAGAAACTAGAAGAGGCCAACTTAGAAATAAATGAGTTAAATAAAAAGAATACAAATTTGCATAACTCATTTACTAGGTTTTATATGGGTCAACAAAAGCTAGATCACATACTTGAGACCCAAAGAGCTTTCTTTGATAAAGATTGGTTAGGTTATAATGCAATACAAAAAGAAACTCATCTAAAGAATTTCCTTGTGAGCAAAAATACTATGCATGATTTATCTCTTAGATGCTCACTATGCAATAGAATAGGACACTCTTCACAAGCATGCACATATAGAAAAACCACATTTAGAGGAAGAGTAGTTAGAAAAATGTGGGTGCCAAAGCATGCTATGAATAATGATGACTTGAGCTTGAAATGGATCCCCAAAGGATCAACAATTATTTGCACTAACTCTCATGGACCCAAGAAAATTTGGGTACCAAAACATGCTTAAATTGTTTGTTGTAGGAGTGTTAGAGCATGAGAATACAAAGAAGCAACGCAGATCAAATGCTCTACACACCACCCATGAAGATTGCTTATGCCAATGAGAAAGAGAAAGAACTTGGAAATCCATCCTTCGCAAGGTCACAACAATCCTTCAAGAAAGGCCTAAGGTGGATTTAACAATTCAAGGCAAAGCACTCTCAAGCAAAGGAGTTTTGTAAGCTTAATTCCTTACTCCTTAAAATTATTATTTGATTATTTGTGCTTTGATGAGAAATTTGGTTAATGATTCTTGATGAAATGTGAGTTGAGTGATTGAACAAAACGGCATGACAATGATCTTTGAATGTTTGATTAATAGTACTTGATGCATTGAATGAAAAGCAAGATTTATGATTTTGAAATGATTATTGGATTTCTGCATTTTGAGCAAGTCTTCTATGTGTTGATAATGTATTGACTTGCCTCAAATTGCCAAATATGTCATATATGCAAAATGCCATGTCATGTGCATTAATGAAGAACTTGTATGTTGGAAATCATGGCATAATGTTCACAAGTATGATGATTTGATGTTATATGTGCTTAAAATCTATGTGAACAAGTTTGTTTTGGCATATTTGTGGTTTCTAATGCTTTAGTTTTGTCAAAAAATGCTTAACTCCCAAATTGACCTCTTTTGAGGCCAAAAATGCATTTTATTGTGTAAATTCTTCCAAAATTGCAAAATCTTTTGTAAAATGGTTTTTCATTCCTGTTTTTCATTCATACAAGTCCAAAATCCTGTTTTACAAATGTTTAAACCTTTACTTGTACTTAAAATAATCAAAAACGAAGTTTTGGCACCTCACAAGTTGGATTTTCTATAAAAAATCTACAGAACCAGGATGAGGGATCGATCCCTCTACATACAGGATCAATCCCTTTGGAAAAACATGCAGGAAACTAGATTCTGGAGTTTAGGGATTGATCCCCTTCCTCATGGGATCGATCCCTCTGGGCAATTTATGCCCTTTTCTGCATTTTTAAGCCTTAGTTAAGAAGTTTTCTTAATTCGCTTGATATCTTCTTTCTTCTCAACTTAAAATTCAATATTTTAACTTCCTTTTGATGATATTTAGAATATGAAAAATCATTTTTCATTGATATCATGCCTCAACTTCATCAACTTGTGTTATTTCCAACAAATGGTATCACTTTCAACAATTAATATCATTTTTCTTGAGCTCACAAGTGCAAAATCATTTTTCTTGTTGAAAACATTCATGAATATTGAAATAATCTTAAAATATACTTTCAATGAATGCTTAAACATAATTTTGAGAAATATTTCAAGAATTTATGGATATATTTTAGAAATTGATGAACTAGTGCATAATGAAGCTTCTTCATTCCTTTTTGTTCATCTTAGTCTGGCATGCTTATAGGATTATGTCTCTTAGCTTGACTTATCATTCCACACTAGGTTTCATGATAATTATACATCTAGTGGATTGATTTCAAATGTAAATTCAATAATTGGTAATGGTCATTGGCTTATAATTTGTGATGGTAAATGGATCCTAAATGTTCAAATGCATGAAATGTTATCATCCATGTACTTAAAATTTTCTTATGGCCAAACTATTAAAGAACTTGGGCTTTAATGACAACACCAACATTCAAAGATAAATGCAAACTTGAACATATGCATTTTGATTAATATCCATGCATTTATTATTTGAATCTTTCCTTGCTCATAATTGGTTAAGATCTTGAATGGAAAATTGAGCATAGGATTCTTTAGTTTCATGGAAGAAAATGTGTTTGCTTGAATACCTTTATTGTTTGAATCTTCCATATGGTATAACTTTATGAATATGAATATGGATTAATACTTTATGATAGTATGCTAATGTTTAATTAATCCATATACATATTTGATGGTGTGTGATTGTGTTCTTGCATTTTTAGAATGATTATTTTCTTCACATGAACACACTGCACATAAATATTGGATTCATGCAAAATGACTAAGTCAACCATTAGTAACAATTGGTATTAAGATTGAAATAACTATTAATATCGTTGGTAACCATATTTTCAATAATTGGTAAGCCGAAACTAAATTGCCAATTGGTATGAGCTTTAAATTGACAATTCTTCTCATGCTCCTTAGATTGAAATGACAAATAGAGAAGAATTCATATAAAACACTTTTGAATGAAACACTTTGTGCTAGAATTTGTGATTAATTGATATGTGTCTTAATTCTATGCACACTCATGCTTAGAAGTGATTTATGAGCTCATGTATATGATATGTCATCTAATTTCAGCACATAATCATGATGTATTACCATGCACCTTAGTTGGACTTTAGAAAGAACAATTGATATACTTAGGTGCTTAATAGGATTGAAATGAGCAAGTCATAGACATTAGTAGATATTTATAAACAACTTGCTTCATTATTTACCAATTGGAAACTTCTTGCGAAATTATTTATAAACAATTGGTATAGGATCATAAGTCATATTCTTTGCATGAATATTTCATACTCTTTATGAACAATTGACTTATTTATTTGTGCTATGAGTCCCATGTACTAGCATGTTTCTTGTTCGATGGAGCATATTCTTTTATCTCTTCTCACATAGCCATGATTTTAGGGGGAGTATACTTTCTGCTATGACAAAAAGGGGGAGAGATAGATATTAAAAGGGAAAGATATTAAGGGGGAGAGATAATGGGGAAGAAATAGTTTGAAAATTCATTTTCAAAACCCTTGCTTATTTTAAAGGGGAGCTTTATAAAATCCTGCTTTATTTGAGGGGGAGTATTTTATCAAAGAATTTTCAAAACAAATTTACATTAAGTTTTGTCATATCAAAAAGGGGGAGATTGTTAGCTTTAAATTGACATATATATTTTGAAACGACAAAAACTTAAGTAAGCTTTAATGCTGTAATTCATATTGTAAATTTGCCTTATCACACATGATTTTCTCAGTCCATTTTAAGTGCTCATATCAAACATTAAGATCATGATCTAATGATATATTCTTATCGGTCTTAATACTTTATAAAATGGTTTTCAATATTAAGTAATTTTCTCAAGAATTATTGAACATAAGTTTAGAAAATTAATTATAAGTTTTTGGACAATATTTTCATCTGAGAAAGTCAAGAAAAACTCCCTTAAAGCTTATAAATGTTTTGGGTTGATTTAGAATCAAAGGTTATATCATATCTAACCCAAAAGTCCAAGAAAAATGCCCTCTAGAAGAAAAGGATCGATCCCATAGGGAAAAGGATCGATTCCTTTTTGGCAGAATGCCCAAGAAGCTTAAAATGAAGAAAAGAATCAATCCTTTTGGGAAAAGGATCGATCCCTTTAAGTCAGAAAGTCCCCAACGGCTAGTTTCTGTGAGATACAACGGCTAGTTTTTGTTTTGGCTCCAACCAACGTCCACAAACCATCCAAAGGACTATAAATAGAGGCTTAGAAGCTAAAGAAAGCAAGAGGAACAACCAAGCAACATCTTTCACCATCTTATTCATCTTCTTCAAGTCTCAACAACAAATCAAGAGCTACAAAGTTTTCATCTTCCGTCATTCACATATCTCTTGTATTGTTTAGCACAAATCTTGTATAGGCTTTTACTTGTGCCTAATTTCTGTAATCATTTGCCTACTTAGAGGCCTTCTTTGATTGCACTATTTGTAAACCATTCCATTCCATGTAAAAGGGGAGGTTTCTCTTTAGCCTAAGAAAAAGATGGAGGTTTCTCTTTAGCCTAAGAAAAAGAGGGAGGTTTCTCTTGAGCCTTGAAAAAGAGAGAAGTTTCTCTTTAGCCTAGAAAAAGAGGGAGTGTAATACAAATTCAAAGATAGTGAATTTGGGGAAAATCCTTGTGAGCGTCTCAAGATAGAGGACGTAGGCAAGGTTGCCGAACCTCTATACATCACTTGGGTAAACTTCTCTATCCTTACTGTCTTTACTTAATTGCAATTATATTTGTGTTTATTATATTGAATTTATATTGTATAATTGCCTAGCTTAGAGAACTTAGAAAACACTCAAATAGGCTAGAGAATTTAAGAGAATCGAAAAACGAGCATAAGGTCAGCGAAGAACCGATTCACCCCCTCTCGGTATTGCCTATAAGAGCCAACAATTGGTATCAGAGCTTGGGCTCGAGATTCATTTAGACTAACTCTATCGAGCCTCACTTGAATGGAGGCACATCCCTAGGAGAAGAGGGACAATCATTAGTTAGACCTCCACTCTTCAAAGGAGAGAATTACTCTTATTGGAAAACAAGAATGATGTTGTTTGTCCAATCAAATGATTATGAAGTATGGAGAGTGATAGTGAATGGTCCTAAAGTCCCAATGAAGAAAGTAAATGGAAAAGATGTCCCGAAGAGTGAGGATGAGTGGGACACAAATGACATAAGAGTGGCATAATTGAATGCCAAGGCTATGCACACTCTCTTTTGTGCCTTAGGTCCAAATGAATATAATAGAGTCTCCCTATGTGAAAATGCTAAGCAAATATGGGACAAATTGACCATCACACATGAAGGGACCAATCAAGTGAAAGAGACCAAAGTAGGCATGCTCACACATGATTATGAGCTTTTTAGAATGAAAGAAAATGAGTCCATGAATGAAATGTACACTAGGTTCAATAACATAATTAATGGACTTCAAGCATTAGGCAAGAGCTATTCCAATGTAGAAATGGTTAAGAAAATTTTGAATAGCTTGCCAAAATCTTTGGAGGCAAAGGTGACTGCTATAGAAGAATCTAAGGATCCTAACATCTTGTCTTTAGATGAACTTATGGGCTCCCTGTGAGCTGGAAGAGTTCAAAGCAGGCGACAGTGGCCGATTCTACAACAGAGGCTGAGTATATAGCTGCCTCTGAAGCTGCTAAGGAGGCTGTTTGGATCAGGAAGTTCATTACTGAGCTTGAAGTTGTTCCTAGCATTATAGATCCGATTGAGCTCTATTGTGACAACAATGGAGCCATCGCACAAGCTAAGGAGCCTAGATCTCACCAACGATCCAAACATATACTACGGCGCTTCCATCTCATTCGAGATATCATCGAGAGAAGAGATGTGAGGATATGCAAAGTACCAACTGACGATAACATCGCCGACCCACTGACGAAGCCTTTGACGCAGCAGAGACATGATCGTCACACTAGGTCACTAGGTATTAGATACATGAGTGAATGGTCTTAGTGCAAGTGGGAGATTGTTGGATTATGCCCTTAGAACCATTCATTAGATGATTGACTTTGGCATTTTATGTATCATGACATTTTATTTATTATAGCTCATTATTATATTTGTCTTATAACTGCGTAATGTAATCTTATATGATAATGTCCTTAGAATAGTAATAACACACTATTCTTAAAATATCCCTAGTCAAGTATTATTGTGAACAAGGATAACAATGTACGATAAGACTAGTATGTGGTTGACTGATGACCATTGTCATGGATATAGGATATCAAGTCATCACATAAGTACATGTTAGAGAACTATGTACTGGATCGACCCTCCATGAGAACGCTACATGGATTGTTATATGAGTGTCATAAGCGATTCTCATAGTGATGATGGTGTATGTGATCCTTTGACTTGAGATCATCACAGATCCCAACATAGAGAATTGCATACTTTAATGCTGCTAGATGTCATTCGTAACAGGATGGACTATAAAGGTAGTAATTGGGTATGCCTTGATCTATGTAGAGGGATGTTGAGTGATCAAGATAGAATTTATCCCTCTTATATAACAAGAGTGATGTCTTGGGCCCTTTGATAGAGTGAGACTAAGAAATGCATGGCCGTGCTCGAATAAGTCAATATGAGATATTGATTTTATTTGTTTAATTAGTCTACTCAGGAATCAAGAAATGCTGATTAGACTATACAAGTGTGACACATTCCATGACTTGTGTCTAATCAAGACATCAAAGGATAAAGGGATTAGACTACACGGTAACATCTATCACGAGTAAGGTTATGTCGAGTCATTGACATTCTCGTTACATGGGTAGCAATGATGTGTTGCTAGATACCGCTCATTGCCTGTGACAATTTTGTCATTGCCATTGTTTTGAGAACCTATTGGGTCGCACACTTAGAACGGATCAATGAGGAGCTTAACTAATCCTATTCTGAATTGGATTAGGGATATAACTAATCTTATTCTGAATTGGATTAGGGATATAACTAATCCTATTCTAAGTAGGATTAGAGTTCTGTTTGGCAGTAAATTTTAGGGTAAAATTTACTGCCTATAAAAGGATGTTTTCTGAAACATAGCCACACAACAATTAGAAAACAGAAAAGTATTCTTTTAATCGAAGCTAGCAGTTCGGTTAAAAGAATCAAAACGCTCCTTAAGGCATCTGATCGTGAGACGTTCAAGAGTCGTGAGATCCGTTCGTCTGGATACTATAGAGGCAGGAACGAAAAGTTGCTGCTTGGGATTCGACCAAAGACAGAAAAGCAGAGAAAACGTTAGGTAAAATCTCGAAACCCTAATCAGGCAACCCTCCGAATCGATCCTGGTGGAGGCCGAATGATTTAAATTCCGCTACATGTTTGTTTCGGTCTCCTTCACTCCCTACTTACATATGAGATGAAATTGAAAAGAAATGAAGAGCCTTCAAAGAAAATAGGAGTAGCATTTAAGTCTTCCACTCATGAGGTCATTGAAGATGATAGCGATGAGAGTTAGAATGAGGAAGAAAAGGAAATGGTAATGTTTGCCAAAAGATTCAATAGGTTCACGAGAATGAAAGAAAAAGAAAATAATAGGATACATAAATAGGGGAGTCAAGTGGAAGAGAAAAGGACCCTTTAGTGTGTTATGAGTATAATGAACCGGGTCATACTAAGTTAGATTGCCCCTTACTTAGGAAAGAAAAGGATAGGAAACCTAGGAAGAAAGCATTTGTGGCTGCATGGAGCGATAGTGATAGCTCCGATGAGGAAAACATAGATAATGAGGTAGCCTACTCATGCTTTATGGCTATTAGTGACGATGAGGCTAGCTCTAGTTCTAGTGAAAATAATGATTTTACATTTCATGAGTTACAAATGCTTTTAATGAATTAGCAAATGAATTTCAATGCATGAATTCTAAATATAAGAAAATCATTGCTAATTTGAAAATCGAAAAGGAAACCTTGACCAATGTTAAGCTAGAATTAGAGAATAAACTAGAAGAGGCCAACTTAGAAATAAATGAGTTAAATAAAAAGAATACAAATTTGCATAACTCATTTACTAGGTTTTATATGGGTCAACAAAAGCTAGATCACATACTTGAGACCCAAAGAGCTTTCTTTGATAAAGATGGGTTAGGTTATAATGCAATACAAAAAGAAACTCACCTAAAGAATTTCCTTGTGAGCAAAAATACTATGCATGATTTATCTCTTAGATGCTCACTATGCAATAGAATAGGACACTCTTCACAAGCATGCACAAATAGAAAAACCACATTTAGAGGAAGAGTAGTTAGAAAAATATGGGTGCCAAAGCATGCTATGAATAATGATGACTTGAGCTTGAAATGGATCCCCATAGGATCAACAATTATTTGCACTAACTCTCATGGACCCAAGAAAATTTGGGTACCAAAACATGCTTAAATTGTTTGTTGTAGGAGTGTTAGAGCATGAGAATACAAAGAAGCAACGTAGATCAAATGCTCTACACACCACCCATGGAGATTGCTTATGCCAATGAGAAAGAGAAAGAACTTGGAAATCCATCCTTGGCAAGGTCACAACAATCTTTCAAGAAAGGCCTAAGGTGGATTCAACAATTCAAGGCAAAGCACTCTTAAGCAAAGGAGTTTTGTAAGCTTAATTCCTTACTCCTTAAAATTATTATTTGATTATTTGTGCTTTGATGAAAAATTTGGTTAATGATTCTTGATGAAATGTGAGTTGAATGATTGAACAAAAAGGCATGACAATGATCTTTGAATGTTTGATGAATAGTACTTGATGCATTGAATGAAAAGCAAGATTTATGATTTTGAAATGATTATTGGATTTCTACATTTTGAGCAAGTCTTCTATGTGTTGATAATGTATTTACTTGCCTCAAATTGCCAAATATGTCATATATGCAAAATGCCATGTCATGTGCATTAATGAAGAACTTGTATGTTGGAAATCATGGCATAATGTTCACAAGTATGATGATTTGATGTTATATGTGCTTAAAATCTATGTGAACAAGTTTGTTTTGGCATATTTGTGGTTTCTAATGCTTTAGTTTTGTCAAAAAATGCTTAACTCTCAAAATGACCTCCTTTGAGGCCAAAAATGCATTTTATTGTGTAAATTCTTCCAAAAATGCTTAACTCTCAAAATGATTGTGTAAATTCTTCCAAAAATGCTTAACTCTCAAAATGACCTCATTCATGTTTTGCATTCATACAAGTCCAAAATCATGTTTTACAAATGTTTAAACCTTTACTTGGACTTAAAATACTCAAAAACGAAGTTTTGGCACCTCACAAGTTGGATTTTCTGTCAAAAATCTGCAGAACCAAGTTGAGGGATCGATCCCTCTACATATAGGATCGATCCCTTTGGAAAAACAAGCTGGAAACTAGATTCTGGAGTTTAGGGATCGATCCCCTTGCTCATGGGATCAATCCCTCTAGGCAATTTATGCCCTTTTCTGCATTTTTAAGCCTTAGTTGAGAAGTTTTCTTAATTCTCTTGATATCTTCTTTCTTCTCAACTTAAAATTCAATATTTTAACTTCCTTTTGATGATATTTAGAATATGAAAAATCATTTTTCATTGATATCATGCCTCAACTCCATCAACTTGTGTTATTTCCAACAAATGGTATCACTTTCAACAATTAATATCATTTTTCTTGAGCTCACAAGTGCAAAATCATTTTTCTTGTTGAAAACATTCATAAATCTTGAAATAATCTTGAAATATACTTTCAATGAATGCTTAAACATAATTTTGAGAAATATTTCAAGAATTTATGGATATATTTGAGAAATTGATGAACTAGTGCATAATGAATCTTCTTCATTCCTTTTTGTTCATCTTAGTCAGGCATGCTTATAGGATTATGTCTCTTAACTTGACTTATCATTCCACACTAAGTTTCATGATAATTATACATCTAGTGGATTGATTTCAAATGTAAATTCAATAATTGGTAATGGTCATTGGCCTATAATTTGTGATGGTAAATGGATCCTAAATGTTCAAATGCATGAAATGTTATCATCCATGTACTTAAATTTTTCCTTTGGCCAAACTATTAAAGAACTTGGGCTTTAATGACAACACCAACATTCAAAGATAAATGCAAACTTGAACATATGCATTTTGATTAATATCCATGCATTTATTATTTGAATCTTTCCTTGCTCATAATTGGTTAAGATCTTGAATGGAAAATTGAGCATAGGATTCTTTAGTTTCATGGAAGAAAATGTGTTTGCTTGAATACCTTTATTGTTTGAATCTTCCATATGGTATAACTTTGTGAATATGAATATGGATTAATACTTTATGATAGTATGCTAATGTTGAATTAATCCATATGCATATTTGATGGTGTGTGATTGTGTTCTTGCATTTTTAGAATGATTATTTTCTTCACATGAACACACTACACATAAATATTGGATTCATGTAAAATGACTAAGTCAACCATTAGTAACAATTGGTATTAAGATTGAAATAACAATTAGTATCATTGGTAACCATATTTTCAATAATTGGTAAGCCGAAACTAAATTGCCAATTGGTATGAGCTTTAAATTGACAATTCTTCTCATGCTCCTTAGATTGAAATGAAAAATAGAGAAAAATTCATATAAAACACTTTTGCATGAAACACTTTTGTGCTAGAATTTGTGATTAATTGATATATGTCTTAATTCTATGCACACTCTTGCTTGGAAGTGATTTATGAGCTCATGCATATGTTATGTCATCTAATTTCAGCACATAATCATGATGTATTACCATGCACCTTAGTTGGACTTTAGAAAGAACAATTGATATACTTAGGTGCTTAATAGGATTGAAATGAGCAAGTCATAGACATTAGTAGATATTTATAAACAACTTGCTTTATTATTTACCAATTGGAAACTTCTTGCGAAATTATTTATAAACAATTGGTATAGGATCATAAGTCATATTCTTTGCATGAATACTTCATACTCTTTATGAACAATTGACTTATTTATTTGTGTTATGAGTCCCATGTACTAGCTTGTTTCTTGTTGGATGGAGCATATTCTTTTATCTCTTCTCACATAGCCATGATTTTAGGGGGAGCATACTTTTTGCTATGACAAAAAGGGGGAGAGATAGATATTAAAAGGGAGAGATATTAAGGGGGAGAGATAATGGGGAAGAAATAGTTTGAAAATTCATTTTCAAAACCCTTGCTTATTTTAAGGGGGAGCTTTATAAAATTCTGCTTTCTTTGAGGGGGAGTATTTTATAAAAGAATTTTCAAAGTAAATTTACATTAAGTTTTGTCATATCAAAAAGGGGGAGATTGTTAGCTTTAAATTGACATATATATTTTGAAATGGCAAAAACTTAAGTAAGCTTTATTGTTGTAATTCATATTGTAAATTTGCCTTATCACACATGATTTTCTCAATCCATTTTAAGTGTTCATATCAAACATTAAGACCATGATCTAATGATATATTCTTATCGGTCTTAATACTTTATAAAATGGTTTTCAATATTAAGTAATTTTCTCAAGAATTATTGAACGTAAGTTTAGAAAATTACTTATAAGTTTTTGGACAATATGTTCATTTGAGAAAGTCAAGAAAATCTCCCTTAAAGCTTATAAATGTTTTGGGTTGATTTAGAATCAAAGGCTATATCATATCTAACCCAAAAGTCCAGGAAAAATGCCTTCTGGAAGAAAAGGATCGATCCCTTTTTGACAGAATGCCCTGGAAGCTTAAAATGAAGAAAAGGATCGATCCTTTTGGTAAAAGGATCGATCCCTTTAAGTCAGAAAGTCCCTAACGGCTAGTTTCTGTGAGATACAACGGCTAGTTTCTGTTTTGGCTCCAACCAACGCCCACAAACCATCCAAAGGACTATAAATAGAGGCTTAGAAGCTAAAGGAAGCAAGAGGAACAACCAAGCAACATCTTTCACCATCTTATTCATCTTCCTCAAGCCTCAACAACAAATCAAAAGTCACAAAGTCTTCATCTTCCATCATTCACATATCTCTTGTATTGTTTAGCACAAATCTTGTATAGGCTTTTACTTGTGCCTAATTTCTGTAATCATTTGCCTACTTAGAGGCCTTCTTTGATTGCACCATTTGTAAACCAATCCATTCCTTGTAAAAGGGGAGGTTTCTCTTTAGCCTAAGAAAAAGAGGGAGGTTTCTCTTGAGCCTTGGAAAAGAGAGGTTTCTCTTGAGCCTAGAAAAAGTGAGAGGTTTCTCTTTAGCCTAGAAAAAGAGGGAGTGTAATACAAATTCAAAGATAGTGAATTTGAGGAAAATCGTTGGGAGCGTCTCAAGGTAGAGGATGTAGGCAAGGTTGTCGAACCTCTATAAATCACTTGCATAAACTTCTCTATCCTTACTCTCTTTACTTATTTGCAATTATATTTGTGTTTATTATATTGAATTTATATTGTATAATTGCCTAGCTTAGAGAACTTAGAAAACACTCAAATAGGTTAGAGAATTTAAGAGAATCGAAAAACGAGCATAAGGTCAGCTAAGAACCGATTCACCCACCTTCTTGGTATTGCCTATAAGAGCCAACAGAATCATTTCATGTCACAAGTTTGATTTAAATAAGATGTTTTACTTAACTAATCATCCAATTCTAGCAAACTAAACAATGTTCAAAAATAAAAATAGGTGTTTGACCATATGGTTGATCAAATAAAGCATCCTTGGCTAAACTCTCCATAAAAATCCAATGTTTAATAATAAATAAAAAAATAAGCATTTTCTATAAAGCAAAACTTAAATTGAGAAACAATCCATAATCTTCAAGTTAACTAATTGCTTCTGCCTCGTAGTCCTGTTACTTTACTTATCTTATCTTTGTCTTCATTGTTTCCTACAATATACCATGCGTATTAGAACCAATTTAAATAGCTAAGGTATCGTACACCCAACATTATACAAGTGTTAAATTAGTATGTGAGCTAGAGGCTTCTTTAAGCTTTTTAACTTTAGTGGATTCAAGATAATTCTTGCAATTATGCCTTTAATGACTAAACTTCGCACAATGATAACAACCACCTTTGTTTTTTTTCTTGGAATTCTTTTTCTTCCCTTAAGAGGAATGCTTCCTCTTATTCTTCTTTCCCTATTTGGAAGAAGTAGAAGAAACGAAACTCACACAAGTCTCATTGACTCCCATTGTCTTCTACACACTAGTGAGCATATTTAAGAGAGTTTCCAAGCTTGTCTTTATGCAATTCATGTTATAATTAATAAAAAATTGACTATAACTCTTAGGTAGAGAAGAAAAGACTAAGCCTATACTTGTCTCATTATACATGGTAAAGCTTAATTACCCAAGCCTTGTGATGTACCCTATCATCATGAGCACATGAGAATACATTACTGTTCTTTCTTTCATCTTTGTACTAAACAAATCTTTCAAGATGTCAAACCTCTAATCTTTCATTATTGAATAATTCTTTAAGTTTCATGACGATGTTTGTGGCAATCACTGACTAATGTTGCTTTTGAAGTTTGGAGTCAAGCTAGCCAACATCATAAATATTACTTGCCTTAGGTCATCCATATAAACCTTGTACTCCTTCCTCTCTTCTACAATAGCATTATCCCTAGGTTCATCAAGAATAGGAACTTCAAAAACATAGTCCTTATTTTATTGTATAAAGAAAATCTTAAGATTGCAATGCTAGTTAATAAAATTGGGTTTGGTTAACTTATTATCATCAAGTATGCTATAGGGAGATAAATTGGCAGTCATCGCAAATATTTATATCGATTCATATATAAAGTAGCCTATATGTTCATGTCTATGAGTTAATTACTAAGAACAGGGTTTCAAATGTTAAATGATTGCTCTCAATATTTTTTCAAAACAATACCCCTCAATTATTATTTCGAGAGTTTAACATTCAAATATCTTATTGAGCTAGGATCCCTTTCATTATAACATAACCATGAGCGTCTCAACTAGCCATGGTATAACAGTAAAGCCTTCATTGTATCTTATATAATCCTAATTTACATTCTACTAAAGGCTTTACTGTTGCCTCATACACAAAGCACTGTTTGGAATGATGAGAAAAGGGGTAAGCTTTGGGAAAGCCCAGTAAGAAACATATATAAAAGTGTGCACTATATGCAGTAATATAAGATAATTTATTTTAGTGATTATGAAAAAAACGTATTTAATATAAATATTAAAATGCATAAAAGCTTTTATTTCCTAACAGCACACTAGGGAACAGTATAGGATGGATACTATAGTCGGCTAGGTAACCGGGTAGAGTATGGGAGGTACTTTGAAGTACCTTCTGTGTTCCGGTCCCTAGAAGCGACTATAGGGAGGAAAACAGTTGATGATAAAATAATTAATCAATATAACTCACTTAATAATTTATGCACTTGTAAATCAATATCAATACATATATGAAACTGTTTAGTTTAAAATAATTTTATAAAGCAATTTCAGTATGCAATTCCAATAAACAATACAATAACATTTAAAAATTTTGATATAAAATAACACTTTTCATATTCTTATCTAGTACTGTAAAACAATTCATTTAAAACAATCACTGTCAATCATTCAAATTTTACTCATTATTTCTTTCTGTCAAATCAGTAAAATCAGATTTAAAATCATTTCAGTATTCAAATCATTCCAGTGTTCCAAAATCCACTACAAGGAGTTCATTTGATTTAATTAAATCACTAATTCATATATGATTCAACACTTTGAGAACAAGCCATACTTACATCAAAATTAAACAATTTTCTCCATAAACGTTATAAATCATATTTATAACAATTTCTAATAGGTAATTCAAATGAAATAACTTCACAAAACATATTCCTCGTGTTATAACACATAACATACGAATATATCAAAATCAGAAATATATACCAAAAACTAGGAGTGCTTGGATCTAAGTTAGCCAGGGATTTACCACCCTAATATAAATTTAGTAGAAAGTAGGCTACACCTAATAGACACATGCACTATAGACGTATGGCCATAGTCAGGGGGCTACAGTGTGAACACTAGTAGGTCACGGAGATAAATTCAAAAATCTAAATCTTCACTCAATCCATAAATATATATTTTGAAATTATAGACAGTTCAAAAATAAACATTCATAAAATATTCACAAATCAATAGTCAATTCTAAAAACATTCCATTTATCTGTAAATAAGTGATACGAACATATAAGTACTCTCACTTATGCAAAATTCGATAACATGAATTTTTAAATTTTGAATTTGTGATTTAATTTACTTAAAACCATATTTGGGGACTTAAATGTTCAAAATATTAAAATTCATTTAAACCATCAGTGCAACTCTTTAATATTCAAATAGCATATTAAAAAGATAAATGATAAACCTTTTTTATGTAAAAATAATAATAAAATTTCATTTTATACAATTTAAATATTCCATGTAATCCATCTCATGTAATTCAATTCATGTAAACCACTTCATGGAAATCATTTCATGAAATTCAATTCATGTAAAACACTTCATGTAAATCAATTCATGCAAGTCATCTCATGTAAATCGAATCATGTAAATCGTTTCATGTCATTCAGTTCGTGTAAATCATGTCATGTAAATCATTTCTTGTAATGCAATGCACGTAAATCATTTCTTGTAGTTCAATACATGTAAATCATTTGAGATATTTCAATTCACGTAAATCATTTCATGTAATTCAATTTATGTAAATCATTTCCTATGCAACTCTTATATATGTTTCTTACTTATACTCCGCGTAAATAAAATAATTCCAGTAGCGCCAATTACGTCTCTTTATCTTTCAATTTCCTAGCATTGCACAATAATTCCAAATATATTTAAAATTCTATAATATAATTCTAATGAATATTCTATAATTTTCTATTTTCTATTTATCATTCTTAATAATTGATTTATTTTATTTTCTTCTAAATACCGAAAATATAATTTCTATTAAATCTAATTCTTTCTTTAATCTTTGTATCACCAATAATTTCAATTTCTATTAAAATCCCATATATATACTAAAATGAATAATTCTATAAATTCTCATTTTCCATTTATCCAAAATTCATTTTTTTCCCACTTCAATTCCATTAATGATTTAATTAACCTATGTATATTATTTATTTACTATTTACTATAAAGTTCTACGTACTAAGCTCATGCATTATGCTTTGACCCCAATTTATATTTGCCTAATTCTTATTCTTTTCCAACTTTAGTCTTACAATTAATCTTAATTCATTACTATATTAATTTTATTATTATTATTTATCAAATTACATTAATATTTCTTTCCTTTCCTACTCTTTTTTCTCCTTTCTCTTCTTTCTTGGTGTTCTTTTCTTTTTTGTCTCTATTTTCCTTTTCTTTCACTGCCGGAAGCCACTTATTTTTTTTGTTCATCCAAACCGTGAACATCAAGCTCCCCCATCCATCTCCATGGTTTTTTAATTATTTTCTTCCCAATTTATTTTAAGAAATGTTTTCTATTCTCTTAATATTTTATCATATATTTATTATATATTCAGATTTATACAAATTTTTTTTATTCAAACAGCCATGGCCAAAAGTGCACAAATTCTCATTCCAACAGCCATGGCCATTAGTTTCCTATTGCTCTATTCTCATGGTTTTCATTCTCTTCAACCAACTCTTATTTTATGCATTTCTTTTACTCATTTAGGATTTGATGTAGGTCAAGCTAAAGATTACTGGGCTTTTATATTAATAAGGCTAAAAAACATTGGACCTACTGATAGTTTCAGCCTAAGAGAAAGAGGCCTCAGAAGGCCCATAAATGATCCATTGGGTTATCATTTAAGCTGTGGGTCTTAAAGGTAATTACGCACAAAATAACTCCTATAAATAGGTCACAGGTATCATTCTTAAACCCTAATCTCTATTTGCTTGTGGAAACCTTACCTGGATCCTATCTAACTTAAGCATCGGAGTGCGCGTTCCTCTGCGCCCTTTAACTTTTCCTATTTTACAAAACCTTTTTGGAGACACGTGGAGAGAAGAGACAGACTCTGACGTCTCTAATGTCAACAATCGATCATTGTTGTTTTGTACAACAACAATTGGCGCCATCTATGGGAAACAAACAAAAAAGCCATGAGTAAAAGATGGTGAGAACACGATATGCAGTAGGATGTGGACACCTGCAGCAGCAAGTGCAGCCTCGCGACAAGGTAAGGAGGCAGTACGTAGGCTACGACAGGCCCCCTAGCAGAACATCATGGGCAAGCGGTAGGCCCATGCGACAGGCGATATCGACGATAAAGGTATTCCCATCTGCCACAAGCAAGTTGCATGGCGATAGAGTAGCTTGCCCATGCGGTAGATCTCCTTGGCGATAGATTGTGGGTGAGCAAGGGCATGCGGCATGCCACTTAGGCGACTGACTGCCTCGTGCAAGCAGCAGTCGTGCCTCCCGCACACAATGCTCCCACGCTAAGCCCATGCAGTTGGATACTTTGGCGATAGAGTGCATGCTACTGGTGACAGCCTACCTGTCGCCCGAAATATCTCTGGCGACAAAGTACAAGGAGTAAGGCACAGCTAAATGCAACTCTCAATCACTACAATAATGCATTTGGGAATGCTGTCAACAAGGATTTGAAGACTGACCACGATGATGAATTCCTCAAATTGCTGAGAGCTACGATTAAGTGCTTGTCTCCCCAGCATCAAATTATCTGCAGTTGGTACTGTCATAATATTTGGAATTGATTTAAGAGCCCTGCAGAGGATAACACTAGGTACTCAGTTTGAACAAATAAAAGTATTTTGTTTACTTTCACCATTTATTGTGAAGGAAAAAGTTTTGATGCTTTAAAAACATGAGAAGACACTTAATAGCTATATAGAGAACATAAGCCCTGCTAGTCGTCACATGTTGCTTAAATGGGGGGCTTCATACTTATTCAATCAATTGGATAAATTTGATGGTATCCCAACATTGGATGCAAGACACACATTCATGAGAAAAGCCGTGGTGATATTGTATGACAACGCATATCTAGTTTAAACTTAGGAGGCAGGAAATGTATAGCGTAGGGCAGTAGGGTGCACATGCCGAGATAAAGCAATATGGGCAATCGTAGTTACCGCACACAAGGTTCACCCAATTCGGGTGAGCATAGGTCCCACGCGGAATGCCACTCTGGCGTCGCAGTGCTCAACCACGCGACAACCAAAACAGGCGAAAAAAGCCATACGGTAAACTTCTTGGCGAAAGGATGCCACGCCCATGCGTCAGCAAAAGCGGTGATCACATCTACCCGCGGCAAGCTTGTTGGGTAAGAGGGTGCCTCGCCCATTCGACAGCCAAAGTGCAGAGCAAGGTCAACACGGCAGGCTTCATGGCGAGAGTGCGGCTCACCTGCACGACAGCTAAAGCAAGTGAGCAATGATTCCTACACGCAACATCTCCCTTGGGCGAGAGAGGAACTCCTGCACGCAACAAGCCTTGGGTGAGAGAGGAGCTCCTGTGCACGACAGGCCTTGGACAAGATAGGAGCTCCAGCACGCGACAGGCTTGTCTACCGCACCTGAGCTCACCTGGTATAGTGATGGGCAGGCACAATACTCATACAGATCACACGTGGCAAGCTCCCTCGACCAAAGAGTGGCTCACCCAATAAAACAAAGTTGGCGAGCATAGGGCACCCGCGACAAGCATCTTTGGTGATATATTCGCTTTCCCACACGACAGAAACTTTGGCGATAGAGTGACTCGCCCATGCATCAGCCAATGCAGGCGAGCGCAGGACCACGCGGTACTATTTTTTCATGATAGATTGGCTCGCCCATTCGACAATCACTTTAGCAAGAACCTATACGATGAGAACAATTCCACGAGGCAGGCGACAGCCTCGTCTGCTGCTCTCGGCAGGCCTCTTTGACGAGAGAGCACAAGTACCAAACGCAAGCCACTTTGGCGATAGAGTGCCTCACTCACGCGACAATTCAATAGTACGAATGAGCACAGGTCCACAAAGGAAGCCTTTTTGGCCTTAGAGGGGATCGCCCAGTAGAATAATGTGGGCGAGCAAAGATGCTGATGGCAGCAGGATAGTTTACCGCATAGAAAACTCGCCTGGTTGAGCAGTGAAGGCGAGCAAACGTTATGCGTAATCCTTCAAATTAGAGTTTCAGTACGTAGCAAGCCATCTTGACAATAGAGTGGCTCGCGCAAAAGGCTCGCCCGTATTGCCGCACACAATGCTCGCTCGGTGAACATTATGGTCGAGCAGATTACCCTCATGCAAGACTCGCTTGATGGCACAATGCGGGCAAGCAAAGAATATACGAGACATGCTCCTTTGGCGATGGCGAGCAATACCGGATAGCTACAATCCACGCGCAGGCTTCTTTGGCGATGGTGAGCCTCGTGCATGCGACAGCCCGGTATGCCACATGCAACTCTCGCCTGGTAAGCAGTACTGGCGAGCAGAGGTTTTTGCAGCATGTTGATTGGTGATGGCGAGCAATTGTGGCGAGCACAGCATACAAGCCGTAGGCTTACCCAATAGAGCAAACTGTGGCGAGTGGATTGCATTCACGACAGGCTTCCCTATTACATCAAATGTTGGCGAGCAAAGCTCGTTGCGATAGCCACCTTCGAAACTATGGGACTCATGCATACGACACCTCGACCTGCCGGTACAGCTCACCCAGTAAAGCAATGATTGTGAGCATAGTGAACAAGCGATGAAAATTGGGTGGGCCAGATGCAAGCTCAGGCGAACAGTGATCTGGATGGCGAGAAAGAATTGGGTGAGTTAGGAGACTACCCATCCAATGAAGAGGGCGAGCCAGGCCAGACTCAATCTGGAATCCTGATGGCAAGCATGATTCGGGCAAGTAGAGGATCCAAGCGACGAACCAATTTGGGTAATCCAAGTGCATGCCCAACTGAGTACGGACCTGGATCGACGAGCAAGAATCGAGCGACCTTCAAGTGAAAGACGCTTGCCATTCCCAAAAATGGAAAGAAAATAGACTCGTCAATGTCAAGAGAACTCTCAATAGCCTAAAAAAAAGAAAAAGAAAAAGAAAATAAGGACTACTCGATTTACTACATGAGTAAGTTACTACCGACCATTGTATGATAGATTGTCCTCTAGTCTAATTACACAGACAGACTTTGAAAGCAAGGCAGAAGAGTTGGATCCTAGACCCAACCTAATGCGATTGTTGAATGCCATCACGATGGACAAGTGAGGCCCCCATAACGGGTTCATGTACGAGCTAAATGAGCAAAGTGTGCGAGCCATGCTGGATACCAACAATTTCATCTCCTAGCAAGTTACGCAGCGACTTGGATTGACCGCCTCCAAGTTGCCAAAGTTAGATCAAGGCTATAAGCGCCAAAGCACAATTTGTTCTAAGCATGACCGTTGTTGCGATAAAGGTGGAAAGATGGGAACATAAGTACATACTTACAGCACCATCACTTGATGATTTCGAGCTAATCCTCGAGTTGAAATTCTTTGTTGATACAAAAGCAGTACCTATACCTCATTCGGGCGGCCTATAGATTGGTGACGAGAGGTGTCGGTGCTTTGTCCCAACAAAGAAAGGGAGACCAAAGGCAGAAAAGTCCTCAATGCCATCAAAATAAAAAGAGAAAAAGGGTAAGACAATCAGGTTGGCGGCCCTTGTCCAAATTAATGGCCCTTGTGATGTCACGAAAGTGCACGCGGGCGCATCAAGCAAAGACAGTGAAGGGGTGATGGTCCAGGTAGGACGCCCCATTAGTGTTGACAACAAGAAATGAGAGTTAGTTGCTGATAAGTTAGAAAAAAGCACGTAGCCAATTGCTTGGATACAAGGTCAGAGAAGTCCCTTGCACATTGTGGTAATTTTCACTGACTAAGCAAGGACATGGGGGTGGTAACAGATATGAGGTACCCTCATATTATGCTTTCGATTTTCTTGTCCACTCTAACAGTCGTGATCAAATTAGGTAGGTGTTCGAAGAAGGCACTAGCCACTGTCTTGTAAGACAGTAAGCCAGGGAGAGCTTGGTTCAATATAGTCGGATTGGAAGCAACTTGTGGTAAACTCGTGAAGGTAGATTGCTGGTTCCTATGAGTGAAGAATCGAGGCGCGACTTAGTGCATAATCTATGGTTGACAACAGAATGTCCAAGCATTTGCACTTTACAAACTTTACAAAGATAAAGACTTGGAACTGTACTGGCGCTAAAACACTTGCTATTATTGTTTTAACATTTGCTGCAAATATGTTGTTACTTGTTCCATTTGATTGAAAAAACCACATTATGAAACGGAAGGCCAGTTACTTTTATCTGTACTATGATAATCCTCCATGTTTGATAGACATGTTGCAGGAATAGAAGAAGAAAAAACAAAAGCTGGCCAAAGAAGGGGGCTTGAAGCAAAAAATGTGCAAACTAGCCGCCTATGGCAAATTCAAAGTCCCTAAGCACAAAAGGGTGCGAGACGGGCAAAGCTGTGAGGTATGTTACAATTTTATCAGATATACATTTAACATTTTATGTTGGCATTAACGATGTTATATTCTATAAAGTTCATAAGCACAAAAAGGTGCGAGACGGGCAAATCCAAAGTCCCTAAGCACAAAAGGGTATGAGATGGGCAAATCTAAAGTCCCTAAGCACAAAAGGGTGCGAGACGGGCAAATCCAAAGTCCCTAAGCGAAAAATGCGCGAGATAGGCAACTCAAACATACAAGTCCTTAAGCAGAAAAAGCGCGAGATAGGCATAATGCTAAAACAAAAAGTTCTTCTTTGGACAAGAAGGGTAATAATACCATATGAAAGACAAAAGGTATGTTACGTTGTGACTCTTGGAATGGCTTTAACATTGTAATAACATAGCATGTATTCTGTCACAAGCATACAAAGAAATAAAAGTACCTAAGCGAAAAATGCGCGAGATGGGCAACACATGGGCTTGAAGCAAAAAATAAGCGAGGTAAGCCATAAATGAAATAAAAGGACTTGAAGCCAAAAGTGCACGAGGAAAGTCTGATTATTATGTAAGATTAGTACAAGGTAAATGTGTAGTTGCCTCTGTAGATGACTTTAAAAATGTGTTAAAGATCAGTTTGTAAAAGACTAAGCTCTTTCACAAAAAACTAGGGAGCACTCTAGATTAACCTCTGCATCAAAAGGAGTATTGATACTAATAGGCACCCAAGCATGTACATCCTGAGGTGCTATAATGTCAAGAGCTTGATCCTTAGGTAAGTTAGTCTCTAGATTATCTAAATCATCTTCGTCCAAGCCTGTGAGAACCTCGACCATCTCGAGTCGACGAAAAGGCTCCTAAGGGCTCTAAGATCATATAGATCTTTATAAGTGCCTATCTTCAGAAAAGGTTCCAAATCCTCAGCATCTGGATCAAGCTTCAACCAATCAGGAACATGCCAAGTACAAATCGCCTCTGATGAAACCAGTTAAGAACATATGTATCCTCTTGTGGCACTTCTTGACAATGCGCCCTCATGGCCTCAACCCAGATTTGATTTTCTTCCCCTAGGCTAATAAAAGGCTTTGGTGGCTCTGCAATCTTATAGCTCTTAGTTTCGGTCAGCTAAGATCTTAAATTCAAAAAGAAGGGTGGCATATTCCACTTAAGAAGCATTTAGCTCAGAGGAGGAAAACGTATCCCAGTAGTGTTATGAAAAGGCACTTGACAAAAGAAATAATGACACAACGTCGTTCCTGTTATAGATAATGATGAAGTCCATTAGTTTAACCTTCAAGTGAAGATGAAAAGACTCTTGTAATAATCCAAGAAAGAGGGTAGCAAAAGAATTTGAAAAGCCTATTCTTTATATACTCTTTCACAGGGTAAACCCTACGAAAGAGTGGGGAGCAATTGATGTAGGTCAAGCTAAAGATTACTGGGCTTTTATATTAATAAGGCTAAAGAACAGTGGGCCTAATGATAGTTTCAACCTAAGAGAAAAGAGGCCTTAGAAGGCCCATAAATAATCCACTAGGTTATCATTTAAGCTATGGGTCTTAAAGGTAATTACGCGTAAAATAACTCTTATAAATAGGTCACAGGTATCATTGCTAAACGCTAATCTCTATTTGCTTGTGGAAACCTTACCTGGATCCTGTCTGACTTAAGCATCGGAGTGCACACGCAGGGGAAAGCCCCTGCCCCTTTGACTTTTCCTATTTTGCAGAACCTTTTTGGAGACACGTGGAGAGAAGAGACAGATGCTGACGTCTCTAACTTCAGCAATCGATCATTGTTGTTTTGTGCAACAATAGGATTATTAACTAAAACCTTCAACCCATCAAAACACCATCACCATCGTCAGCCCCTGTTATACCTCCATATTCACGCCACTTTGCTGCTTTCAACTTATCACTACAGCCATGATTCAAGCAGGTTCCTTTCATCCTATACTACTAATCTCTACTCAACAAACATTAAAATTACAATAATTTTCCTCTTTTCCTGCCATAGCCGAATCTACAAGAAAAACCCATATCTGATTGCATTTAATTTTTTTTTTAGCCATAAACATGTTAAACACATTATTCATTCATTAAACATTACAAAAACCAGGGCTAAACTTAAAAGAAGCATTACCTTACTCCCAAACCGACTTCAATTGCAGCCAAACCAGTCCCATTTTCCTCTGTTCAGCCTCTTAATTTCCAGATTTTAAAGTGTTCTTGAGGAGAGTTGTGAAGGAGGTTGAAAGGATTGATGAAGAAGAATGGAATTTAGCAAGGTAACGTGAAGCAAAATAGCAGGAAAAATGATGTCGGTTTTGGAGCAGAACGTGAACGAATAGCAGGGGGTGATGTCAGTTTGGAGAAGATGAATTTGCTGAGTTTTTGGTCTTCTTTTATTTTTATTTCATCCAATAAAATTGTGCCACATGGTCCACTAACTAAACTTCTCTTTTTATTTGCTAATTTTCACACTTATATTATACTACACATAATATTCTATTATTCTCTATATTTAGATTTTAAATTTTCTATTAATTAAATTTTATTTATTTTTAGTCATTTTTAATCAATATTGACTAACTTAACTAGCCCAATGCTAAATGACCATAATACCCTTGTTTAATTTCATTATTTTCAATTATGTCCTATCATTAATTTAATATTTTTAAGTTCAAATTTAATATTCTATTTTTATTATTTTCCATATATTTTAGTTAAACATGGTCAATTATTAACTCTTGAGGGGGTTTGACTAGTCTTAGGTAATGAAATTACTAAACTACCCTTTATCGAAACTTGTCACTTAATTCGCGTAATTCAATTGGATCCATGTGACATTTCTTTACATGAGGATCATCCTATAACAGTCTATGGGTTCAAGGTCAATTTAGTTTGATCATTATTCAAGAAAGTTATTCCAGGGTATGGACACGATCGTCATTTTCAGATTTGTTTATCACTTTTCAAAATACAATCAAACGAGGTGATTTTGAGATACAGATTCTAGCTATATTCATATTTCACCTCCAATATTATCATTTTAGGGTCTCACTTTGATCTAGACAGAGAAAGTCCTGGTCGGGCCCTCACCGAGTACCTCCCTGAACTTTATTGAACAAACCATTTATTTAAACATTTTAACAATTAACATTTTCTTTTTAAATTCCTACACTTTATAACTTATATTGAATATAAGAAAATTGGGGTCCTCACATTAACCCATACCAAATCTTGTAAATTGGGGGAGTTCCCTCGAGTGCCTACTTGTAAAGTGAGGTTGGGTAGTTAAAGGTTTACTCTTTGAGCTAGAAAAAAGAGCAAATGTAAAGGTTACATCCCTAAGCCTACAAAAGAGAAGGTATGTGTTTGTTCTTGAGCTTGTGAAAAAGGAGTTATTAGGTTATCTTGAGCCCTTGGTAAAAAGGAAGGTTTTCTCCTTAAACTTGCAAAATGGAGAGGTTGCGTACCATTTTCAAGTGAGTGAATTTGGTAGAAATCCTTGGGAGGAACGTAAGGTAAAGGACGTAGGTAAGGGTGCCTAACCTCTATAAATCTTTGTGTACATTTTCCCTACCCTACACTCTTACATTTTTTGTTGTTTATTGTTTTACTTATTCAATACTCATTTAGTTATTAGCTAGTGTAGGCTTGACTTAAGTTAGAAAAGCTTTAAGTTAAAGAAAAGTATAGAAATCGATTCACCCCCATCTCAATTTAGTAGAAAGCCAACAATTGGTATTAGAGTAGGGCTTTAACAATTAGTTTTAATCACGCTAGAGTAGAAAAAATCCTTAGAAATGTCTCATTCAATATAAGAAACCCCTCCACCCTAGATAGCCATTTTATCATTAGACCCTTATTGTTTAATGGTGAAAATTACTCCTATTGGAAATAAGATTATAAAGTTTGGAGAGTTATCACTAAAGGTCCTCACATTCCAAAGAAAATTCTAGGAAATAAGGAAGTAATTAAAGTTGAAGAAGAATGGGATGAGAATGACATTGAGCATGCATAACTAAATCGTAAAGCTATGCATATTTTGTTTTGTCCATTAGGACCTAATGTATACAAAAGGGTTTCTTTGTGTGATAGTGCCAAAGAGATATGGGATAAGTTAGAAGCCATACATGAAGGAACTATTCAAGTCAAAGAAACCAAGATCGAGACGCTTGCACAAGATTATTAGATGTTTAGGATGAAGTTCGATGAGTTAGTTGCTAAAATGACTAATATATTTACTGACATTAAATATGGTCTCAATGGGTTAGGCAAGACTTAGTCCAATATGGAATTAATCAAAAAGATTTTAAACAGCTTCCTTAAATCATGAGAAGTAAAGGTAACAATAATATAAGAGTCAAAAGATCCCAACACATTATCCATTGATGAATTAATGGGATCACTGCTCACCTATGAAATGAAATTGAAAAGGAGTAAGGAGCCTTCAAAGAAGAACTTAAGAATAGCCCTTAAGTCCTCTACTAGTGAGGAAATTAGGATAGAAAGGGATAGCTCTAAGGGAGATGAACTAGACTTAGCTATGTTAGTTAGGAGATTTAATAAATTTATGAATAGTAGAGCTAAAGGGTTAGAGAAGAAAATGTTTAGATAAGATACATCTAGGGGGAACCTAGTAGAAGGGATGAAAATTCCATTATATGCTTTGAATGCAATAGGCCTGGACACATTAGGCAAAACTTTCCCACTCTTAGAAAAAAGGGTAGAAAAGAAACTTAGGAAAAAGGCATGTTTGCAACATGGAGTGATAGTGATATATCCAAGAATGAAAATGACAATGATGATGATAATGAAGTTGCAAACTTGTGCTTCCTGGCAAATAAAGAATCACGTGATTCTTCCAATTTTTATGAAACAAATGATTACTCATTTGAAGAATTGCAAGATGCCTTTGATGATCTAGCAAATGAGTATACCAAGATAGGTGAGAAGTTTAGAAAAACAATTGCCAAGCTTACTAGAGAAAATGAAGACTTGGAAAAGACTAAGGTAGAACTAAAAGCTAGGATAGAAAACCTTAGTCTAAAGAAAGAAGAACTTGAAAAGAAAAAATGTAAATTTACAGAATTCTTTCTCGATATTCTACATGGCACAGCAAAAGTTAGATCAAATTTTAGAATCTTAATAAGCCTTCTTTGATAAGGATGAACCAGGATATAACCATGTGAAGAATGAATCTCTAATAAAGAATTTCCTTATTAACGAAAAATAAGTTCAAGTTATTTCTCATACGTGTAGTTACTGCCATAGGTTAGGACAGTGAAGCTAGGTGCAAATTTAGCAAGACTACATTTAAGAAGAAAAAGTTAGGAAAATATGGATTCCTAGACAGGCATTTAATTCTAATGTTGATTTATCTTTATGATCATGTTTGCAATGTTTATAATCATGAATTGACATTTATCTAATCATAGCTATATGTCCTAATCTAGCATACCGTAAAGTAGAAGACTCAACAATATAAGCAGAAGCAATATTTATTTTATTAATACTTAGTTTGAACATGTCATCAAGGGAATATCCCTTTCCTACAAAGATAGCCTCTTTTTCACAACAAACTTGCACAAGCCAAGTTCCTCTTAACATTAGGAACATGATGCATATTAACAAGGGTAAGTTTCTGTCCAGATATGAAATTAAGTATCACATTCCCATTTCACATCACTTTGACACAAGCATGATTTCCTATAAAGACTTCACTGTGTTCTTCAATGTAAGTGCTAAAAAATTTCATGTTGTTGCAGACATGAATGGTTGCTTCATTATAATGAAACCATGGTTCATGCATTTGTTTCAATGTTTAATTCAGTGACCATGAGCACAAAATTCTTGTCTTCTTTAACAACCATGTTAGCTTTATTAGATTGTCCAAAACTATTGTCCTTATTCTTTTTTTCTTCTACAATCTAGACTCTACAGTCTTTAATGTAGTGTCCCTTCTTTCTACAATTAAAGCAAGCTTTTCTTCTATTGTTGTTGAATTTCTTAAATTCATAAATTTTCTGGACTTTAAGTTTGTTCTGATTCTTCACAAATTTATTTCTAGATTTGAATGGTTGCTTCATTATAATGAAACCATGGTTCATGCATTTGTTTCAATGTTTAATTCAGTGACCATGAGCACAAAATTCTTGTCTTCTTCAACAACCATGTTAGCTTTATTAGATTGTCAAAAACTATTGTCCTTATTCTTTTTTTCTTCTACAATCTAGACTCTACAATCTTTAATGTAGTATCCCTTCTTTCTACAATTAAAGCAAGCTTTTCTTCTATTGTTGTTGAATTTCTTAAATTCACAAATTTTTTGGACTTTAAGTTTGTTCTGATTCTTCACAAATTTATTTCTAGATTTTTCAAAATTGCTCCCTATAACATTTATTTGCAATTTAGTATTTGAATTCACTGTCTTCTCTTTGAAGAACTTCTTATCTCTAACTCGAGTTTCACACTCAATTTGCAAATGAGTCTGGAACTATTCCAGTGTGAAACTCTCTACTAAATGCAAGACCATTTTCCTATAACTTTTCCATGAATGCAATTTTAACAAAATTGCTCCAATTTGCAAAGTGTCAAGAACAATCACTTCCAAATCCCGTAATCTAGAAACAAATATTTGTAGTTAATGGACTTGATACATGACTAGCATGTCTTCAGTCATTTTGAAATCAAACTAGTTAAGTGCTAGAAATTTGTCTGTACCTCTCTTCTCACTTTGGTATTTGGTTTTCAAAGTTGTCCATATCTCCCTAAGTAATACACAGCTTGCGTAGAGATCATAAAGTCCATTTGTTAGTGAATTCACAATATGATCATGACACACCGATTCATCTTTTGCATCTTTCTTTCCTTTTCCCTTTACTACATCCATTTCTTCTAGTGTTGGTTCGGCCAATGGTGGTAAATTTGTATCCTAAACATAGAAAACTTTCAAGGTGGTGAGAAGAAACTTCATCATATCTTTCCCTCTTGTGAAATTGGTCCTATCAAATTAATTCAATTTGACAGGGTCTTGTTGATTTATAAACATAGAATTAATGACTAGTGTAATGTTCACGCACAATATTACACTCAAACTGTTAGGAAACAACAACAATATACTAATAACAATGGCTTTAAGGGGTGTAAGATTACATCTTCTTGAGTGCAATATTGCTTCACAAAAAAAGCAAGTTACTTCAAGATACAACAAATCCTTCAAGTTTCTTTGTGGAATAGAGAAAGTAGATTAATCAATTCTAGAAATCTGTTCTTATTATATAGAACTTAAAAAGTCACAAATGAATGGTTATAATTATTTATTAATTAATAAACATTCATTTTACAAACATAGCAGTTCCAGATATAATTGTTAAAATGTCTGTTATAACAATTCAAAAATGTTTTTCTTCAAAAAAAATTAAAAGATTGCTTCAAATAAAAGCAAGTTACACCAGCATACTATAAAACCTTCAAAGTTTCTTTATGGAATAGAGAAAGTAGAGTAATCAATTTTGGAAATCTGTTCTTATTATATAGAACTTGAAGAGTACAACTAAATGATTGTAATTGTCTGATAATTAACAACCATTTATTTTATAGACATAATTGTTCAGGACATGACTGTTAAAATGTCTATTATAACAGTTAAAATTTGAAAATGTTTTTATTCAAAAATTAAAAGAAGAATATTTTTCTGAAAAAAAATTGAAAAACAAATTTGGGAATTCAAAGACCGAGAGTCAAAGTATCCATATTTGACATTTTAAAATTAGTTTAGAAGCGCAAACAAGGCCAAGTTTTTTTTGTCTTGACAAAGATAATGATCATTTTATGTACGAGCAATGTGGTCCCTTTGCTTTATAATACAAGCTATCAAACACCTTCTTTATTAGGATTTGAGGCTTTGTGCACGTGGTGAGTTATTTGATATAATCGCCTTATTATCTTCTCTATTTTGGTCCATCAGTGTACTAGATTATGAACTGCTTGATCTGGAGATACATACAATCACTATTGTGGGCGGACTCCTGAAGGTAGGAATTCCAGTCATGGCTTACAAGTAAATGTCTACGCGATAATGCACATGTTTTTTGTGCGTTTGACTATAGTACTCAACTAATCAGAACTGACGTTTTCAAATACAGTGGGGACCAAGATTCTGTCATCCCTTTGACTGGAAGTCCAACATCAGTTAATCCACTGGTGAAAGGAATGCGTTTGAAAGCCACTGTGTCTTACCGTGTTTGGTTTGAGGGGCAGCAGGTAAATCTCAATGGAGATTACTAAAATTTGAAGTTTATGGTAGTTATTAGTATCTGTGGAAACGATGTTTTTTCCCTTGCAGCTTGGTGGCTGTACTCAAGTTTATGGTAATATCCTATCCTTTGCCACCATTAGAAGAGCATCACACGAAGCCCCATTATAGCAGCAGCCTGATAGATCACTGGTTCTGTTCAAGGCATCTTTGAAAGGTCGGCCACTACGAGGAGCATTTTGATGTCCTGATAAGTTGTGACATCTTTTAATCCCGTTATTTAATATTTCCCTAGTAACTGAAAAAAAAAATATGAAGTGCTCTCGTCTAGAATGGAATTTTGACATCTTCAGTGGGGTAATTGAGTGGATCCCTATTTAAATTGTAAGCAGCGGGAATCTTTGCAAAGAGCATGCAGAATAAAAAAAAAATGAAGGCAGCCCGGAGGAAAGAATTTTATTATTCATGTCAAAACAACAAAGAGGAGCAGATGCTCAAGCAGCTCGTAAAGAGCTTGTAGAGTTATTGGGTAGTGTGATAGGAGCTTCAACTTGCATTTCCAAGCAATTGAATTCCAAAGCTAGAATAGGTTTTGACAACATAATTAATATGCTGAGGTTTCTTCCATTATCTACGAGTTCCTCAGCTGCAAAGTCTGTAGTTTTGGAAGCACTGTTTCCGTCCTTTAAAGGTGATGGTCCTGATACCTCAGCTGGTCGCACTGCTCGCACTCTATCATGTAAAACATTCGGAAGACAGTTTCAGAATGTATATCCTGGCATTTGAGAAAATCAAGGACATTTCTAATTCTACAATTTCCCCTCTTTCCAAGTCAGAAAATTGGATGCGTAAAGAGCCTTACTTAAAATTACACAAGCGATAAGGCCATTAGATATGCAAACATTTGAGTACTAATGTACATACCTCAATCATATAGGGTGAAAACTATCCTAGCATAGAATTGCACAATAGAATTTTGCTTCAAGAATGTCTATAAGGTGAATTAGTGTAATAGTTATTTGGCATAACTCGTAAAGCATTTGTTAATCAAATGATTGAATTATAAAACAGCACATATTCTTATGAATCTTTGAAAAATTTCTTCGCCTTAATAGATATTGACTCAAATTTTATTTGAGAATCAGTTTTAATTCCGATGAAATTC
The DNA here is from genome assembly GCA_031772115.1 of Heritiera littoralis. Lineage (NCBI taxonomy): Eukaryota > Viridiplantae > Streptophyta > Magnoliopsida > Malvales > Malvaceae > Heritiera > Heritiera littoralis. The sequence continues at coordinate 1,525,912 of JAPDPK010000155.1, read as the reverse complement.
TATTGATTAGAAAATTACTTGGTGATTAAGTTTATTTAGGAATAAATATTTTTAGTAGGTAAGAGTTTTCAGTGAATAAAAATTCTTAATGATCAAGTAATTTGGTTCTATAAATAGAAAGTAAGTCTTTGACTTTAGATCTAGTGGTGCTCCAACGAATTTCTAAATCTGAATGAGAACTAGTATAGTTAAAGATTTGAAGACAGCGGTTGCAGATCTTGAGTTATAAGAATGAAGCACATTGAATACCTTAGAGGTTGTCTCACTATTCTAAGAGGCGTTGACACTTTTTTTGTAATATTATTCTCTTTCTTAGGATGATGACTGGTAGGTACATAATTTTTTATTTGTGTGACATGTTCTAAAAATATGTATGGTACAATATTGGTATAACAAGGAAATCACCCATGACAAAGTTCCTATTGTAAAGTGTGGTTATTTTGTTTATGGGAAATTGGTAGAAAAAAGATCTCGAGGGTGTTGGCTTTACAATCTCTAGATGTAAATGATAGTAAGACAATTCCTGCTAAGAGAGATTATGTCAAGGTTCTACTCTGTAGTTAACTACGTGGAGTTGATTTAACTAGGTGGTGTTGATTTGGCTACGCATTGGTATTGGCCATGTTGTGTGAACCAAGAACAGTCAGGACTAGTTATATTATGTGTAGTCAGAATTTCTTGAAGGCCAATGTTTTAAAAGAATTTGTTTCAAGATAGAGATTTGCTAAATATTAACTCAAATTATAATTGGGAATTAGTTTTTATTCCGGTAAAATTCTGTTGGTTAGAGAATTACTTGCTAATTAAGTTTGAGGATAAATATTCTTAATGTGAAAGAGTTCTTAGTAAATAGAAATTAGTGGTGATCAAGTAATCACCATATAACATATTCTATAGCTTAAACATTATGAGCAAGGAAACTAGATTTGTTTCAGGATTTAAACTTCGTATTTTCATGTGGTGATTTATACTCTTTGTAATCTCTACATCTATAATGAATTTTTCTTCTCTCATCCGTGTATGTAGGTACTTGAGCCGAACCATATTAAATTTGCCTCTTATGTGTTAGTGTGATTAATCTCACGTTGATCTTGATTTGAAATATGTCCTTGCTTGAAAAATCCCAACATATCCTTTTTATTCTCTACCAAATGTAGATGAAGTATATTTTAATTCTATTCTCTACCCAATATAGCCGAAGCATATTTCATAAAATATTACTGATCCGCTTGCAGTTTTCTAAAAGTTAGATGTTTTCTTTGCCCAACTAATCCATGTTAGTTTAAAGCATAAATGTACCATGTATTAGTTCCCCTTTCCTAGCTAAAAGAAAAAAAAGGAGGGGAAGGGTCGGGGTAATGGTAAAATATAGTACTTGGAAAAGGAAAATTGTCTTTAATACCTGCAGGCAATGCGGCAAGAATACTTCAAAAGGTTGGGGTTATACTCTGTTTGGCCACTGCAATTTCACAACATAAAAATTACCATCTAATTCAAAATGGAAACTTGTGAAAAATAAATCATGTAGGAAATTACCTGAAGCTTGGAAGTGACATTGTGATCAATGGACCCATCCATTTGTTGAATTTCAGCATAGGCACTGCAATCAACAAAGGTTGTTACAAGAAAATGCCATAAAAGTAGCCACAAGTATTAATGCTAGATGCTAAGAGAAAAGAGAAACTTGTTCCTCCCGTCATTAGGCCTGTTGATTATTGAAAATTTTAGGCTTTACTTGGTAGAAAGGATGGAAAGGAGTGAAGATGTAAATTTTTTAATCTAATGGTTATGTTTTATAACCAATTTCCCACTTTGTAGCTTTAATCATTGAATTAAAAAATTCTACATCTTCACCCCTTCTTTCCTTTCTACCAAGCAAAGCCTTGGTGATTTTAATTCATTTACATAATATTGCAATGCTTCACCTATGGCAATGCCCAAGAACTTGGTGGACCACCATGTAGAACGGATGAAAGCACAGCTATCAAGTGTTTATCCTAGCAACAATCAGAATTAATGATAGGAAAATGTTGCATTACCCAGGAAGTTAGTTCTAAGACACATGCTTGGCTAGCCTAAAGCTTGTTTGAGAAACAAGGCATACAAATGCAGATAAAGACTGCAGAGCATGCTTCAAATGGCAAAAGTCTGGGAAAGACAACCGTTTGTTAAGCCTCCTTGCTCTATGGTCTTGTTTGGGTGTCATTACATCTGAATTTTTGGCGGTTATCTATGTGATGTTAAGTCTATAGGAAGATGCAGAATGCAAGTAACTAAATATCACTATTTCATTATTAGGAAGAATATTCTTTTAGGAGCTAGAAGAGCAAATTTTGTGAAAGTTTATCACATCAAATGGACAAAATCATCTGAACTCTGAACTAATTAAAACAATCAGTACATGAACTCACCATCAGTTATGAGTTTGATATTACAGATATCTGATGAAGCCGGACCCACAACTTCTGTGACCTGAACATCCATGCAATCTTTTGAGTAGCGGACAGTAGTGCCAACTCCAATCATGTTTAGAAAGCCACCAAATTTACCCTTTGTTTGTCTAGGAACTGGTGTAATTCTCTGTTTCAAACAAAACAAACATAAAACATGAATCATAAACCAAAAAAAAAAAAAAAACATGAAAATTTCTCTGTTTGTCCGCTTGAATTATATTGCCTGTAACCTTGCAACATATCAAATGCTCAATTGCAGAGTGAAATTAATTTTCATAATCATCCTTGATGCTAATATCGTGGTGCAATTCGATCTTTCAGCTTATCTTGTAGAGGTAGGATGATTATACCATCAATATACTAAAGCAAACCGTAAATGAAATAGAGTTCACTTTCACAAAGAAGTTGACACATGTTCTCTACAAATTTTTAAGTAGTACCATACAAATTTAGACCAAGCTTATTGACTAGGAAAATTGTGCCAGAGAAGCTACAGTTAAAACTGTTAGAACAAATAGTACCTTTGAAAATCTGGCTACCTGACTCGGAAGCCCTACGTCCTGCAAGAAAATATCATGCAAGTTCACACTTACAATTAGCTGAGCTAAAGGAATTATGGAATTAATTGGTTTAAAATGCCTCTGGTTCATGGGGTAGAAAGAGCTCTGCATCCCAGTGCAACATTTATTTGTTGAACCAATGGCATTGCAGGAGTTAAGTGTAAACAAATGGTCCACTTGTATTTTTTTTTTTGTTCGTTATGGTCCACTTGTATGTTGGTCTGGAGTTAAAGGTGTAATTAAGTAAATTTGGCCTGATTTCTAATTTTTAGTGGTTAAAAACACCATCCTGGAATGCTATCCTACTCTAGGAAATTCATGTCTTTTACCTTCCGTCCATGGTGACAAGCTTCTTCACTGTTCACAAGGACCCTGGCTGCCCATCTGTTAAAATTTAAATTAGAAAAGGAAACAAGAGGAGACAACGTTTGAATACAAAAAAGGAAAAAGAAGAGGAAAGAACATAAGAAAAGGCATGCATGAAAATGATAATTTGACAATCCATCAAGTGCATCTATATAACTGTTTGACTTCTCCTTTAGCTCAACACTGTATTCTGACGTGAAACAAGTAGCTTAAATAAATGAGCAGACCTGTTAGGTTTGCTGAGTGGAAACTAGGTGATTTAGGCTGTGTAAAGTACTCTTCTTCTTGATGCATGAATCTGACACCTACATAAAAAATGGCAACTTGACAATATGCTATGCCACTTGGGAAGCTACTGGATACTATTGCTAATGTGACAAATAACTCTGAATGATTCCTTTGGTGGCATAAACTAATGAACATTAATAAGAATGGTTCTATAATCTAATTAAAAGTAATAAGACATTCAAGTTATAAAGGTGACTGGCAAACACATTAGCTCATAAAATTGAACACAATTGAGTGGTGGGTGCCACTTAATTTCTGTAGCCCATCACTTTTACTAGCTCAAGCCAAATGCTCATGAAACTGATAATACTTGGAACAGAACTTCCCTTAGTAGTGCCCTAACTTGAAAAGGCTCAGGGCCAGGGCACTAATCAAGTGATCATGCATTTTCTCCATACATGATAATCAACTAGTATTAATCAAGCAAACAAGCGTGGGCAGAAAACATACGCGCAAGACGTTGGGGGATTCCACACAACTCCTGCAATCACCACAAGCTGGTAAAGAAACAGTTAATTGATCAGCATGTGATCAAATTAGTTAAGCTCAACTGTTACTTCATGTTTACAGAACTAAAAACAATTAACTTCAGAGGATAGGGTAATGAGCTAATGCAATTAGTAGAAACTGATTCAACAACTTAATGCATCTTTAACATTAATTCAAAATGAGAGTACGAAACCTCATCAAAGACCCCAGCCGGGCTGTCATCATAGTTGGCAAGGAAAAAACCGCCAAGTGTGTATCTGCATTGTGCATACTTAATTTGGGAAAATTGGATATTTTCAAACTCAGTAATCAAACCCATACAATGCAAGTAAAGACGACTACCCAAAAGCTTCAACTAAGCGGAACTCCTTTGGTATGAATGCTCTAGCAGTTTCCGCTTTCACAAGATGGAACTGATACAAGGCACTGAAAATTAAATTCACACCATTCAATGATCTGGCTAAGAAAGACCAACCTATTGACTAAATAACATGATTATAAGATTTTGTTACAAGGTCTGGCACTTACCTGCCTTTGAATATCCACGGAGGCCTGCCATAGCCGGTTGAATTTTTTGTTTCTCCAAACCCCATGAACTTCAGGCAGGCTTTAAACAAACCAATTTCTCGAACAGCAAGTAGATGTCAAAAAGGCTTTCAACTTGATCCACCGTTTACCTTGTAAAGAATAGCAAGCAAATTGCATGTTGTTTCATTTGACTGAAAACAAAATAAATTGTAATAGAGCAGTAACAGATCTACATTGCAGATAGCTGCTAACAGTAGAAATTTTGGTATCAGAATTCAAATTTCTAAAGGAGACAATGGTTTAAGTTGTATGGCACAAGCTTTGTGCGCAAGTTGGCTTTGATTGCGAATATAAATTTCTTTTCAAGTCACTTTTTTCACCATGTATATTTAGATTTAGAAGCAGAATTCTGGATAACAATAACAAACAAGCAAACCCAAATGATCCTCAGCACCCAAGATATAAAACAGAGCCGAACCAAGATGCAGCAGAAATAAAAAATTAATAGGAAGTAAGAAGGGAAAGCAAGAGAGAGAAGAGAAGAGGAGAGAAGACAAAAAGCTTACAGAGTGAATGAAGCTGAGAAGAGTGTGTAGCAGAGAGTTTTGGGTGGAATAAAAAAAGGCAGAAGCAACCGACAGAAGAAAGAGAGAGATGGGGAGCTAAGGCATAAGCTCAGCACCCAGCAAGCATAAGAAGTGGATAGACTTTATTTACCCAACCATTCATTTCATTTATAAGGTTTTATTTGGCGCCAACTGAAAAATAACAATACCGTCAACCACATCACGGACAGCCCATCTTTTTTTTCTGCAAACCCACTACTTTTTTCTCTTTTCTTTTATTTGTAGTTACTGTATTATTTATTCGTTTTGTTTGTTTTTATCTTTTGTATTATTATTATTTTTTTAGAAATGATTATTATTATTATTATTATTATTATTATTAATAAGTATCCATTTACGCATTTGTTGTAAAATTAATTTAGTTTTAAATAGTTTTTTAATATGATGTATAATTTTTTTAATCTAACCGCTAAATTTTATGTTTTACTTTCGTAAATTATATATATCAAATTTTAAATTAATCGAATATGTCTCATTATTGTTCTATAATAATAAAATTTTAATTGTTTTTTTTTGGTACAGAAAATTTTAATTGTTAGTACATTATTAAAAAAATTTTATTTTTTATTAAAACGATAAAAATAACGTATTAGTTCAAAAATTTACATGCATAATAAATATGAATATCTTTGTAAATCAAAGGGTTTCTCCACATTGAAATTATAAAAAATTTGTAAATAAATTGTTTTATACATGTAAGTAAGTTACTATTTTTTTTAGTTAATAAAAAGTACAAGAGGAAGATAAAAATTAGGGATGTAAATGAGTAGCCTATAAAAAGGGTGTCTTGTACTACCCTACTCTATTAAATGCTAGTTAATAATTAGGTTTAGGAAGTAAACTACTACCTATAACGGGTTCGGCTAGTGATTAGAATACTATATTACTCAAATTCGATTATAAATAATAATTTTTAAATATTATTATATACATTTGTATTTATAAAATATTTATTATTAATATAATACTTAATTAAATTAATTTATTAAGTATTTTAATTATGATTTTCAACATTAATTTATTTTTATGAGTTAATTAAAATTTATTAATTTAATTGTTCTTAATAATATGCATTAAAATTAAACGAATGAGAATACATGCACTTACCCAAAAAAAATTAATATTAAATTTAAATTTAAAAATCAAACTTTGACTTAAGAAATGAGTATTTAACGGATTCAAGTAGTTAAACATATAGTTCTTACACTATATGGGTAGGGTTCGGATAGTAAAAATTAAAATATTCGAATATTTAATCGGGTTTAGGTATTATAAAATACAATCAAGTTCGGATTCGAGTATCTCAAAATTAACGAATATCCATCCCATTTAAATCCCTAATAAAAATCAAACATTGTACCTAATCCTCTTAAGAAGAAGTAATCATTGTTAAGTTAAACCTTGTTGTTAATCCTATTATTATTATTATTATTATTATTATTATTATTATTATTATTATTATTATTATTATTATTACCCCCCTTTACCGTCCGATATGTTGGTTTCTAATGTCCTCACCACATTAATGACCAACGTGTTAAGCGTTTCGTTTTCATTGTTTTTTTTTTTTTGCTAATTAATTTCCAACAACCAGCTTGACCTTATAATGATCTATTATCTTTTATATCTATATATATATATATAAAAACCAAAACAATTGACTTAAGTAAAACATCCTATGTGGATATTCTAAAAATTTGACTTGTGTAATATCTTAAAATAAAAATAATAATTTTATTTAATTTTCTAAAAGATAATAATCTATAAACATTAAACTTACAAAATAAATTAATTTTTTAAATCAATTATCTATTTCAATTTCTAAAAGATAAACATCTATATTAATATATATTAAAATTAAAGAAAATTTCATATTATTTATCAATTTCTTTACTCATCTTTTATCAATATACATGTACAGTTTTTATATACAATAAAAACATGTATTTTAAAGAAAAAGACATATGCATTTTATATGAGCATGTGCTATGTGTAATGAGATAATTTTTTTCACCGTTAAAGTATAAAATCTTCATGAAGAATCATTTGATCGTTGATTTAAAGTTACACTTCTAATTTTAATAAGATTTAGCTTTTGATAATAATCTTATATCTTATACGAATATATAAAAGCCAAAACTCTTGGAATAATAAATTAATTTTAATTTTTTATAAATATTCTTATTCCATTAATTATTTAATTTTAAAATATATGAAATTTTAAAAAATTATATTTTAATCGTATTATCTTCATTTAAATATGTGAGACCTCGTAACTTAGAATACTGTTTAATTATATTTATATAATTAAGATTATGAAATATTTATAATTAATAAATATTTGATTATATCTTCGGTTTTAAGGTTAAACAGCAAGTGGGCCCCACTGATTCCCGAAGGTCCAGATGAAGGTGAAACTTGAAGGATTCGATATTCAAGGCTGGAAAATATTAGGGTAAGAATTTTAGCCTCAAACTCAATTATTTTTGCAAATTTTGAAAAATGTGCAACAAATTGAAAAATGACGGTTTAGTCCAAAGGCCGTCAAATTTTTCAGAAATAACGGTCAAAGCAGAAGGATTTTTGACCCACTGTCTAAAATATATAATATCTTATGAAATATAGTTTTAGAACATCTAGATGGATGGAATAAACTAGATGTAAAAACAGGGAATTTACGCGATTTTATGGTTAGAGGTATTTCGATAATTTCACTCAAATCAGCAACCGAACCTCAATAAAAGCTTCACCAAACATTAGAGCAAGTTAAATAGAGTTGATTTATGATTAAATAAAATATTTTGGAGGTTGGATAGATTGTTTTCAACAAAGTCAAACTTAAGGGCAAAATTGAAAGAAATCTTTAAGTATAAGGGCAAAATGGCCATTAAAAAATCTTATTTCTTGAATTTTCCAGCTGCATCTTCTCCCATTTTTGACAGCAACCAGCAGCAACATAAACCTCTATAACCAAGCTTGGTGGAAGAGAGAGAAAGTGAGAAAACTCAAGGAAAATCACCTTAAAATCAAAAACTTCCCTCACCAAACTTATTCTACACAACTTCCTCTATCTTCCTACACCAAAATCACTTGCCAAAACAGCCAAAAGAGAGATGTGGGAATCCTTGAAGGTTTCAGTCAAGGTAAGAACATGGGGAGTTCATGATGTTTCCATGCTTCCCTTAGCTTAAATCATGTTAGAATCATGAATTTGGGTAGGCAAGGGTTTCGGCCAACATTCCATGAGCACGTATATGAGGTGTTTTGATGAGGATATGGTATAAGAATTATGTTAGAAAATATGAAAAGTATGAAATTAAGCTTAATTAAGCTTAATTGTAAGAAAACACAAGGAAAGGGATAATGATGCTATTCGGCCATGACATGAAGGTCTGGAATTTAATGTCATTCAATGTATAATTTGTATAGAAATGGTGTAGAAATTTGATAGAAATAATTTGGAATTAAAAAGGAAGCTAAAATTGGAATAATATAAATTGTAGGAAGGAAGAAAGCAATTCGGCCTTCTGAAGGGGAGGAGGAAATTATGCTTATTTTAATGTAATTTAGGTCCTTAAATAATGTATAAATTATTCTAAGAATATAAGCATGATCGGAATCTAAAATGGAGTTATGTAGCAAAAGTTGTAATTTTACATCGGTAGAAATTAGACTGCATTTAGAGAATTTTACAGACAATTCATTAGCATTTAAATTATTAGATATTATTTTAATTTAAAAATAGTGAATTTATCAAGTTTGAATAATGATTTGCAACCCTAAGGTCGAAGCTGCTACCGGTGCTAACGAGCCTAATATCGAGAAATTAAGAGGTAAGGGATATTTGTATAAAGCGTAGAGATATTGCGTTGCATGATTTCGATAAAATTGTTGTTTGGTGAAATTAGATTTGATATTTTGGATTGAAATTGGAAACTAGAAATTGTGGTTTCGAAGTTGGATTTTATACAGGAAGATTAAATTAAAATACAAACTGTTATGCTACCGAAATTTTTCTCAATTAGCCTAAGCTATTCAAAACTACCATTTTGGCATAAATTTGAAATATAAGAAATTGGATTTTATAAGTTTGAATTTAAATTCTTAAATATGAATTCATATAATTAAATCACAACTTCAATGTATGCTTTAATTAATTATAAAATTTATTCTGAAATTTCGTGTTGGAATATTTTTTATCATTGTGGGATTTATATTGAATATTTGAAAAACTAAATAATGTTTTGATAATATGTTTTGTGAAATAATATTTGATTATATGATTTATGAATTTTATTTCTTATGAATTTATTTAAAGCATTTTTTATTTTATTTATCTCCGTAAACAATTATGAAATTTTTTTTTAAATGTTTTGAGACTGCTGGCCCAGTAGCTACCTGAGAGTACATGCATTTTCGTTCTGTTCTGATGCCACTGACTCTAGCCCAGTCTTAGCTCCCATAGATGACACCTGGCTAGTGATCACACTGTGGCCCCTTGACTATGGTCGTACGTCTACTATAGTACATGTGTCTATTGGGTGTAGCCTAGTCTTTACTAAATTATACTGGGTGGTAAATCCTTGGTTAATTTAGATCCAGGCACTTTCAGTTTTGATATGTTTCTGATTTTGATTTATCCGTACTTTATGTTTTTTAATATAAATAATATGTTTTGTGAAATTATTTATTTGATTTATCTATTAGAAATTGCTATAAATATGATTTTAATGTTTACGGAGAAATTGTCTAAATTCATATGTAAGTATGTCCTCTTTCTCAAAATATTGGATTTATATTTGAATTTTGATTTAATTAAATCTAATGAATTCCCTATAATGGACTTGGATATCAAAACACGTAAGATACTTTAAAGTACCTCTCATATTCATCTAGTTATCCAATCTATTATAGTATCTTTCCTGTTAGATCTTGCCTATTTAATTTTCATATTTTGAAATTTATGGTTTTCACATGAACATCCGTTTATATAAATTGCATATAGGATACACTGTATCAGCTTTTTTATAAATATTTCTTATTGAGCACGTTAGCTCACCCCTTTATTTTTCACTCCCAGATTATTTGCAATGAGTTCAAGTCTGCTTTTCTAGAGGACCTGATATCCGGTATTCCTCAGGTGACCTTTCCAATTCGTTGAGGTATATTGATTTGACTTTTATGTATTTAGACTTTTGTACAGTGCTACTTTTATGTATGTTATACTTGGGATGTAAATTACTTTTGTATACGAATTTCTGTAAATTTTGAATCCTAGGCTTGTATAATATAAATAAATTCCATTTTGAATATAAGTTGACACTGCAAACGAGCCCAACCTATGTGATTTGATTATGTGAAATTAGTAAAATATATGTTATTTCGGACCGAGACAAAATCAAATAAAATTTATCTCAGAATATGAATTTTTTGTTATCACTTATTATGCTCTTTTTAAATTAAAAAAAAATTCATATATTTTGATTGAAACTATCTTAAAGTTTTAAATCTTTTATCAAAAAATTAAAATAAGGTATCTAAGCTATAAGTATTGAATTAAACTTTCATGTCTTTTTCAATTTTCATTTTATTACTTTTTCAGATTTATTTATTCAATCATTTATTTATTTATTTGTTCAATAAATTTTTTGGTAAAAAAATCATATGGATTATTTATTAATTTGAAACGTGTATTCTCTTAAATATTGTATTTAATTATTTTAAATTAATTTAAATTTTAAAAATTTAAATAATAATTTATTTTTATTTTTATTTACAATTTTACTTTACTTACTTTTAATGTTTGATACTATTATAAATAATTTTTTTAAAAACCCTAGGAGATAAAGTTTTCAACACTAATTTATTTTATAAGATTAATTTGAAATAATTTAAATTCAAATTTTAAAAATAATTCAATTTAAATTATGTAACATTAATCAATAATTCATTAATGATTAACGAAGTAAATATTATTTTCATTAAAATTGTAGCTATTTAAATATATTTATATTAAGATTTGTTATATTTAATTTTTCTATAATTTTTTTAATTAGTATATAATTTCGAATTATTTTTTAATTTGTGTATTTTGTATATGTATCAAGTTTTTAATACATTATTCAACATGTATTTTAAATTAATTTTTTAAATTCTATTTTATTTTTTAAAACTATATTTAATTAAAATCGTCACCTTGCATTGTACGGGTTTTAATCTAGTTCAAATAATATTAAAAATTTAGCTTTGTTTTTAAAATGCTTAATAGCCAAATATGACCTCAACGTTTGTCACAAAATGAAATTAAGTTCCCAACGTTTAAATGCATGGAAATCATTCCTCAACGTTACAAAATAATTGAATTAAGAACATTTCCGTTAAATACTTTAATTTTCGTTAAGTTTTATTACTGTAGGGGTAACGGAAATTAAATGATTTAATGGAAATGTCCTTAATTCAATTATTTTATAATGTTGAAGACTGATTTCTATGCATTTAAATGTTGAGGACTTAATTCCATTTTGTGGCAAACGTTGAGGTCATATTTGGCTATTAAGCCTTTTTAAAATGATAAAATTTGATCATATTTGAAAAATCATTCAAATAGACTGGACACTCAAAATTGTATCCAATTTGATCCCACTTGATTAAAAAAATTAAACAATCCAAATTAAAAAAATATTCAAATGCAAAACAAATTTATATGAAGACTATCTTTACTGAAATAAATATAAAATAATTTCAATCTAAAGTAATTTGAATTCAAGATTGATCCAAAATCTATAAAACAAAAAAAATCAAATTATAATTAGTCAAAAATTGATTGAACTCGAGTGAAGCAGATCTAAAATAATCCAAATCTATACAAACTCAAAAAAACTTGTATTGAAAAACCACGGCTCGATTTAATAGTTGTTATCCCTCCTTAAGAGAGAATAAGTCTAAAGTTCGAATTTTCTTTCTTTTTGTACCTCCTTATGTGCCGAAAAAAATGTTTTGTAACTAATCAAGGTTAATCAAATCCATATATATATATATATATGTTTAATAATTTAATATTATTACAATTAAATTAAATACAATTTATTAAATATAATTTATAATTATTAATTCATATTATTATTTAAGATATAAATTTAGAATTTTACTAATCTCAATTATTATCTTATAAAAATTAATGTTAAAAAATTATTAATAGTATTTTTAATTGAATTGTTTTATTTAATATTACATTTAATTATAATATTATTTAAATTATATTGAATTTTAATATGATTAAATGAAAGTATTTAATATTAGTATTAAATAGTATAAAATAATATTATTTAATATTATATACATAATATTATTTAAAAAATATATGATTATATTTTTAAAAAAATTTTTTGTAAATTGAATTATTGTATCCAAATCAGTTTAAATATTTGTTTTCAATACCTAACAATATTAGCAAAACATTTTTTTTTTCAGAATTTGAAAACAAAATAAAAACAAAATTTTTAAAAATAAAAAACAGAAAACAAAAAATAAGAAATAAGAAATGATCCAAAATGATCCCTAAGTAAATAAAAATCTAAAATAAAGTAAATTAAACCATATCAATTGAATTAGGGATTCAATCTAATTGATTTATATAATTTCTTTAAAAAGTGAGTTTTCAATAAAATTAAAATTTAAATCTCAACACTTAGAATATTTTTTTTAATCCCATATTACCTTTGAATTAACCAAAAAAAGCCAATTAATTTCCAGTCCACTTGTTTTTCATAAAAAAAAAATACTATTCAGAAAAAGAAAAAGACAAAAGACAAAACTAAACTAAACTAAACTAAAAACAAAGAAACCTCCACCGTCCTAATTTTTGCTCAACTTCATTTCTGTTGGACACGTTGATTTTAGGCTTTAGCGCATGTTTTAATCTCTCTCGGACACACAAACATAATAAATAAATAAATATATATATATATATATATATGAGGAGGGATCCACTTACACCTATGTAAAATTCTGTAATTTTACACATATTTCTGATCTTTAGATTGAGTCAAATGAACGATTAAGATTAGAATTCTTTATATGTAAAATTAGATATAAAAATATTTTCCCTTTCCTTTTTTACATTGTAAAATATTCCACTTTTTCCCCTTCTACATTTTTTTCTCTTCCACCTCTTTCTTTATGGCAGACTTTTCTCTTCTGTCTCTCTCACACCACAATAGTCTTCTCACTTTAGAGCAGCCTCTATAATTCCCACTCTTTCTTCACAACGGATCTTCTCCATCTTTCTTTTCATTAAATGGAGCACTCACCAAATTTTCTAAATAAATAGCAAGTGAAAATTTCTATCATAAAATATAAAACACAAGAAATTGTACTTCTTTCTAGAAATGGTTTCAATGAGTATGAAAAGGATTTGTTTCTAGTATGACGTTGAACAATGCTGATTGGCAATGATAATGCTTGAGGAATTATCAGTCTCTAGAATAGAAAGAAGAACCTTAAGGCATCAACGCTGTCCCATGTCAAATATAAGCATAGCCTGTAATAAATCCCCCTTTAGTGTTACCTCAATTTTTTGAAGCTAACAAACTCAGCTATGAATCCATGTCTAGTTATCAAAATTTTATGTATACATTGCCTAGTACTATAGAGAATAACATGAACAAGCATAAAGAAAGAGAGGTGGAAAAGAGAAAATGTAAAAAAGGAAAAAGAATTTATTTTTTACCATGTAAAAAAGGAAAGAGAATATATTTCTATATTTAGCTTTACATATGAAGAGTTTTAATCTTAACCGTTCATTTAACTTAATCTAAAGGTCAAAAAAGTGTGTAAAACTATAAAGTTTTACACAGGTGTAAGTGGATCTCTCCCCTATATATATCCTTCCCCTATATATATAGGGGAGGGATCCACTTACACCTGTGTAAAACTCTGTAATTTTATACACTTTTCTGATCTTTGGATTAAATTAAAAGCAACGTTCAGATTAAAACACCCTCTCTCACTTTTATTGCCATTCTTTCACGTTCTGTGTCTACCTCTCTGTTTCCTTCTCACGTTGTTTTTGTTTTTGCCGCCTCTCTCCCTCTCTCACACTGCCATCTCTATTTCCCTCTATTTTACATTTTCCCTCTCCTATCTCTCTTTCTCTTTTTTGGCAATCCTTATGGTCTTTGGGAATATTGTTGAATCACCAATGTCACGACCCAAAGGCTAATGACGTCCACTTAACACTTACTTTATGCCTTTGAAAAATTACGAACCAAATTTTTCTTTTTCTACTTACGGTTTGTATTCGGTATTAGTGTAGTATCTAAATCAAATCTTATCTTACTAATATTGTTTTCTCGAGCTATGTCACACTTCTCAAGGTGAGTTTTATGATTATAGCCTTATTTTTACTATTCCAAAAGAAACAGGTCGAAAACCTCCCCTTATATTTTATCAATTTCCCCAATAAAAGCACCTGCATTTAAACACATTCAAATATACACAATATAGCCAGCTTTTGTTTCCCACAATTCACACAATCATGCATTTTATATTTCTCAAGGATTTAACCAGTGATAAATCCACATCTTGTAATTTATACATAATTCAAAATATGCATCTTAACCCGGATCGTACTCGATAGTCATCTAGACTCATATAATAATCTAGTGCGATCCAAAGCTACATCCCATATTCCTTCCTAGTTGATAAGATGATATTTTGTGAATTTTATATGTGCTACTATATTTGCTTTATTGATGTTTTATGCCTAAAAGAGCTTACTAATGTTTATTTTATGTTTTAGGTATTAAATATCAAAGTTGGAATAAAAAGAAGCTAAAAAGAGCAAAGTGCAGTATTTTCTGTCCATCTTGAAAGATTGACATTTTTGACCAATTTAACGACCTGATCTCAAGAAGTGGCCTTCATGGAAGTTGTAGAGGACTTCTCAAGGTTTCCAGAATGTCCAAGATCGCAAAACTCGGAGTTCATTTGGTGGGTCAACCGTCTGGACAAAATCAGTACGAAATTCTGGGCAGAAAAACGAGATTTAGAAGAAATTCCAACAAAGCAAGTTCAAGACCAGATTTTGTTGAGAGAAGATAATTTCTTAATTTTATTTTGTCTTAGATCTGTAATTAATTAATAAAAATAGGCCTTAGGAATTTTACTTAGAAAATAATTGTAAAAGATGATGAGATAAAGATAAGAGTTTGACTAGTCAAATTACTTGTTTCCCAAGTAAACTCTTATCTGAATCCACATTGCTTAGGAAAGTCTTTTAAACTCTTCCTTAGGCCTATATAAAGAGCACAAGGCTCTCATAAACAATATCCCCCAAATCCCTCACATCCCTCTCTTCCCCCTCTTCTCTCTTGTTTAGTTTTAGAGTAGATTTAATAGAAATTTTATTTTTATTATTTTGCTTATTTCTTTATTATTTTTAATTTTGATTTTTTTTTCTTTATTTAAATTAATATTGTTTGTGTGTTCTTGCTTGTTAGTTTATAATCTTGATTATTAATTCTGATTTTATATTATTAAAGATTGCTTCTTTAATTGTTTATTGCATGATAATTGATGCGTACGGACAAGACAAAACGTATCTTGGAATTTGAAGGAGCTGACACGCAAGAAGACAGAAGCAAAGTTGATGAATGACAACTTCTGAAAACCTAGACCCAAAGCCTAAAGAGACTCGAACCCAAAGGTATTGGACCTTGACCCTACGAATAAGAATTCGAGAACCTAAGGTATAGCAATGGTGGATGGTGAAGAAGGAGGCGCCACAAGGAAGAAGACCTTGATAAGCCTAGTTGAGAGGGAACCCAAGAGAAAGGCACACTCAATTTCTGAAAATTCAATTAACTGATCTCCTCATCAATAGCGTTTACAAGGTATTTATAATAATACCTAGCACTTAAGCCCATAAACAAGTGGGCTGGAATTAACACCAATAGAAAATAAAACTAAACCCAAATTCATGCCTGAACCTAGTTACATAAAATAAATAGTCCAAGACACAACAAGACTCAAACATGGGCTATCCAAACACTTAGCCCATCTTATTGTTAAGCTAAAAATAAGATAGTAAACCATGCTCATGTCGTTTGGGCTTCCAAGTAAGTATAGATGTCTTGGGACTCTTCATGGAAGCTTCCTTGACACTTCAATGATGCCAGAGCTTGTTGCATGAATGAGGCCAGGGCTTGTTGCGTTTTCTTAGCTCGAGCTCGGGTAATTGGACCTCCTTGGATGACCAATGGATCCTTAGCATCACGAACATCACGAGCAAGTGGATCTCCATCTGGATCTCCATCATTCCCCCTCTCCTCAAAAGGATTTGTCCTCAAATCGCATATACCTTCATCAAAAGAAAAGGGAGAAAGATCAGAAACATTAAAAGTAGCAGATACACCATACTCACCAGGAAGATCCAATTTGTAGGCATTATCGTTGATCTTCGCTATGACTTGGAATGGTCCATCTCCTCGGGGATGCAACTTGGTTCGTCGCTGAACAGGAAACCTCTCCTTTCTCATATGCACCCAAACCCAATCACCAGGCTCAAAGACTACTTTCTTTCGATGCTTATTTGCTTGGGTGGTATACTGCTCAGTCTTCTTTTCAATAGCTTGACGAACTCTCTCATGGAGTTGCTTCACAAACTTAGCCTTCTGTTCTCCATCCAAGTTACTCTGCTCCGCACTAGGTAATGGCAACAAATCCAAAGGAGTAAGAGGATTGAAGCCATAAACAACTTCGAATGGAGAGCAACTAGTAGTGGAGTGGACACTGCGGTTATATGCAAACTCCACATGGGGCAAGCAATCTTCCCAATTCTTCAAATTTTTCTGAATAATGGACCTCAATAATGTAGACAGGGTTCGGTTGACGACCTCAGTCTGTCCATCAGTCTGGGGGTGACAAGTGGTGGAGAATAACAATTTAGTTCCCAACTTTCCCCATAACGTCTTCCAAAAGTAACTAAGGAACTTTGCATCTCGATCAGAAACAATGGTCCTTGGTATACCATGTAGACGTACTATCTCTTTGAAGAAAAGGTCAGCAACGTTGCTGGCGTCATCCGTCTTGTGGCAAGCAATGAAATGAGCCATCTTAGAAAACCTGTCAACCACAACAAAAACAGAATCTCTACCGCGTTTTGTTCGAGGCAAGCCCAAAACAAAATCCATAGAGATATCAGTCCACGGAGTAGTAGGAATGGGTAAAGGAGTATATAAACCATGATTATGAACTCTAGATTTAGCTTGCCTACATGAAATGCATCTAGCACATAACCTCTCTACCTAGGAATAGGATAACGGTACTTTACAGTGATTTTGTTGACGGCTCGGCAGTCAACGCACATCCTCCACGTCCCATCTTTTTTTGGCACAAGCAGTACGGGCACGGCGCAAGGACTCATGCTCTCTCTCACATAACCTTTCCTCATGAGCTCCTCAACTTGCCTTTGAAGCTCCTTCGTCTCCTCGGGATTACTTCTGTAGGCTGGACGGTTAGGAATGGTAGCTCTGGGGACAAGGTCAATCATGTGCTCGATCCCACGAATCGGTGGTAATCCACTTGGGATCTCCTCAGGGAATACATCCTCGAACTCCTGCAACAATGAGACAACATCAGTAGGCAAAGTATCATGGAGTTCAGCATCAATAAAATAAGAATCTTTAAATAAGAGTAAAAGGATAGGAGACTTAGCAAGAAATGCAGTCTTCACATCTCGGGGTTTGGCATAGCAGCTCACTGTTTTGCTGTCCTTGTTTTCCTTCTTTTCTTTAGCTTGCTTCCTTTGCTCGTCATGTTGCTCCTTTAGCCTTAATTGGTCCTCATAAATCTCCTTGGGGCTAAGGGGAGCAAGAGCGATCTTCTTGCCATCCATAGTAAAGGAATAACGGTTAGTGTAACCGTCGTGGATGACTCTCCGATCATACTGCCACGGTCTACCCAGCAATATGTGGCTAGCTTGCATGGGCACCATGTCACACAATACCTCATCTTGATACCTTCCAATACGAAAAGGAACCAAGACTTGCTTCACCACGTTGACTTCACCACAGTCATTAATCCACTGCAACTTATATGGGTGGTGATGCTTGGTAGTGGGCAACTTTAATTTATCAACAAGGTATGTGCTAGCAACATTAGTACAACTCCCACCATCAATGATTATAGTACATACCTTGTCACTAATATGGCATCTCGTATGGAAGATATTCTCGCGCTGTGCCTCATCCTCAAACTTCACATGAGTAGTAAGAGCACGCCTAGCAACAAGTGCTTCACCATGAGCAGCATACTCAACAACTTCTTCTTCGTCGACATCTTCTAACGCAGGCATCTCATCTTCTACACCGAGTTCAGAACCTTCACTCTCAACATCTCCATTCCCATGCATGATCATCACCCTACGGTTGGGACACTGTGAGGCAATATGTCCACGACCTAAACACTTGAAACACTTAATGTCACGTGTCCTGCTCTAGGATGCTTGGGCAGGTTCAGTCTTGGCTTTGGAGGGCCCTCAGGCTTGGGCTTAGCAAAGCTCTCTGACTTATGCGTAGGCACAGGCTTATCATCCCTATGAAAGGTATTAGATTTCCAAACAGGAACTGAACTAGAAGTAAAACGGGATGTACCTTTCCTTTTGAGTTGCCTTTCCACTTTGATGGCCACATGCAACATCTCCTCTAAATCCATGTAATGCTGCAACTCGACTACATTGGCAATCTCACGGTTTAAGCCTTGAAGAAAACGAGCCATAGTAGCTTCTGCATCCTCCTGGATATTGGCTCGGATCATGGTTATTTCCATCTCTTTGTAGTAATCCTCAACACTCTTTGAGCCCTGGGTAAGACCTTGGAGCTTCTGGTATAACTCCCTGTAGTAATGAGTAGGAACAAATCTCTTTCTCATGATACGCTTCATCTCATCCCATGTAGACACTGGAGGATCACCATATCTTCTTCGACTAGTGACTAACTGATCCCACCAAACCATAGCATACTCTGTGAACTCAATTGCTGCAAGTTTGACCTTCTTTTCTTCAGAGTAGTGGTCGCAGTCAAACACCATTTCAAGCTTCCTTTCCCACTCCAAATATGCCTCAGGATCATTCTTGCCTTGGAAAGGAGGAATCTTTAATTTTATACTGCTAAGGTTTCCATCCAGCTTCTCCTTGCCTCTATCACGGGCTCTATCAACTCGATCTTTATACCCATGGTACCTTCTATGATGTCTATCTATCCCAGACTCTTCATTCGAATCATATCCAACATTATCATCATACTCATCATTGGCAACAACCTTACTTTTTGGACGAGAAGTATCACCTTGTTGGATCTTTGCAAACCGAGCTTCATGTTGGTTCAACTTATCATGAATGTCATTGAATTTCACATCCATCCGTTGGAACTGTTGTTGCATTGCCTGAAGCAGGAATTCAATCTTTTTAAAGTCTGACTTATCACCTTCAGAAGACATTGTCAACAAGTAATATCCTCACGTGTTTACACTCCTGTTTCACTCAAGTAATTTGGCTTTTCTCTACTAATGTCTCTCACACACTCGTGCCTTTTTCCCTTACTCTACCTTAACTCTAGAGGTTCACAATCACACTAGAGACTCAGTCAAAGATTCAACCTCGTAAAATCAACTAATTCACCAAGTATTGTCACCAAGAATTTTTTTTTTTGAATTCTCTCCTTTTTTTTTCTTTTTTTTTTTCACAGAAAGGTGTGGCTAGGGCTAGGGTGACTCAAAGAAAGAAAGAAAGAAAAAAAAATAAGAAAGAAAAAAAAATCACTAGAATGACAAAAAAAAATGAAAAATGGCCTAAAACTATAGGAAAACGATGGAATTTGGCCAAGATAGGGTGGGGCTAGGTCGTTTTCTTTCGTCGTTTTCTTTAAAACAGATACTCACACGCCTCCTAACTCAACCAAAACTTCTGTTTGAACAGTACCGCAAAAAAATTATTTTTTTTTCTTTTTTTTTTTCTTTCGAATTCTTTTCTTCTTCTTTTTTTTTTTCGAATTCTTTTCTTCTTCTTTTTTTTGAATTCTTTTCTTTTTCTCCTTTTTTTTTTAAACTCTGAGTGTTGCGGTTTCCTTGAAAGAGGAGGGGTGCGGCTAGGTTTTTTTTTTTTTGAGGGGTGAGGCTAGGGTTTTTTTTTTTGAGGGGTGCGGCTAGGGTTTTTTTTTGAGGGGTGCAGCTAGGGTTTTTTTTTTATTTGAGGGGTGCGGCTAGGGTTTTATTTTTGAGGGGTGCGGCTAGGGTTTTATTTTTAAGGGGTGCGGCTAGGGTTTTTTTTGTGTAATGAAATAAGTGGTGGCTAGGGTTTTAGGGTTAAGAAATAAGTGGCGGCTAGGAACACACAAACAAACCAGAAAGTGGAACGAACAAAAGAAAAAAAAATTGAAACAAAAAAAAACCAAAAAAAAAAAATCGAAAAGTGAGTGACGCACAAACAAACCAGAAAATCGGAACTTGAGCTCTGAATACCAACTGATGCGTACGGACAAGACAAAACGTATCTTGGAATTTGAAGGAGCTGACACGCAAGAAGACAGAAGCAAAGTTGATGAATGACAACTTCTGAAAACCTAGACCCAAAGCCTAAAGAGACTCGAACCCAAAGGTATTGGACCTTGACCCTACGAATAAGAATTCGAGAACCTAAGGTATAGCAATGGTGGATGGTGAAGAAGGAGGCGCCACAAGGAAGAAGACCTTGATAAGCCTAGTTGAGAGGGAACCCAAGAGAAAGGCACACTCAATTTCTGAAAATTCAATTAACTGATCTCCTCATCAATAGCGTTTACAAGGTATTTATAATAATACCTAGCACTTAAGCCCATAAACAAGTGGGCTGGAATTAACACCAATAGAAAATAAAACTAAACCCAAATTCATGCCTGAACCTAGTTACATAAAATAAATAGTCCAAGACACAACAAGACTCAAACGTGGGCTATCCAAACACTTAGCCCATCTTATTGTTAAGCTAAAAATAAGATAGTAAACCATGCTCATGTCGTTTGGGCTTCCAAGTAAGTATAGATGTCTTGGGACTCTTCATGGAAGCTTCCTTGACACTTCAATGATGCCAGAGCTTGTTGCATGAATGAGGCCAGGGCTTGTTGCGTTTTCTTAGCTCGAGCTCGGGTAATTGGACCTCCTTGGATGACCAATGGATCCTTAGCATCACGAACATCACGAGCAAGTGGATCTCCATCAATAATTGTCTTCTTTATGATATTAAACTTGAATTTTATGATCTTGAATATATCTAGTGAGTAGTTTTCTTATTCAGTTATGAGGTAAATTGATTATTCTTGGGAAAAGCATGTTGTGAGATTCTTGAACCTATTATATAATTGTTGATTAAATATCCAAGATTCTCTGAGCACATTATAATGATTGTGTGTTTGATTAGATAGGGTGCACACTATTTAGTTAAATTAAATAATCTACCGCCAGATTAAAAACATAAGTCCGTAATTGCTTGTGGAGTTAATCACTAGGGATGGAAGAGAATTAAGGTTTAGACTAAATAAACCGAGCTTATGTGTTTGTTATCTAATGTCAACCCATATCTTTCTCGTTGTTAATGCTACTACAACTTATATCTAGAGAGCTTGTTCTATGTAGGTTAAGTAGTTAGAGATTAGTTAAAGAGCTTGTTTTAACTAACGACTCAGTAAGGAAAGATGGTGTAACAAAGCTTGTTGTTATGCTACGGTTGACTATTTAATTGACAGTGATATTTTGTAATCAATGATCAACATCAAAATCCAAGAATGATTGATTGCCTCGTAACTGAAGCTTTTTGCTATTTGTCTTTGATACTTAATAATTCTTGTTTTCTTTATTTTAGAATAGTCTCCAAAACCCCCAAATTTCTTCTTTCCCTAAACTCTAAGATTAGATTTTTAATTTAATAATTAACTTAAAAAATTCAGTCTCTGTGGGTTCGACCCTTGCTCCGCTA
Source organism: Heritiera littoralis (assembly GCA_031772115.1). NCBI lineage: Eukaryota > Viridiplantae > Streptophyta > Magnoliopsida > Malvales > Malvaceae > Heritiera > Heritiera littoralis. The sequence goes on along the minus strand of JAPDPK010000155.1, from coordinate 1,503,597 downwards.
TCTACATAGTAGAGTTAGGAAATTTTATTTTTGGTGACTGACGACACTCATCAAATTTTGGCGCCGTTGCCAGGGACTGAAATTTGTTTAAGTTAATTATTTTAATTTTAAGTCTAATTTTTTTTTCTTTTCTTTTTCAGGGATTGCTTGTTTGAGAAGAATTCAAGTCACAAACTTCAAAAGATTAGGGAGTACATACAAGCAACCCAAAGCGTGGTGCCACAAACACCACAACATCCACCACCATTACCTCCCAAGACGAGAAGTGAGAGGACTCCATGGAGCAAGCTTATGAACCATACTATAATTATGACCCATACTATAATTATGAACCACACTACAATACTTACTATCAAGGATGGTCGGATCATTCTAATTTTAGTTATGGGAATCAATATGAGGTTTACAATGTGCCATTCCAAGATACATATCAAGCTCCACCTCAAGACTCAGGTATGCCTCCACCTCAAGAATCAGGTATGTCTCTTGAAGATATTGTTAAGACTCTTGAGATTAAAACTTTACAATTGTCACAAGAGGCTGATGTTTATATTAAGAATATTGATCACCATGTGAGTCAAATAATGAATTCTTTAAGTAACATTGAAGCTATGACCTCTCAACCTATGGAGAATCCAAGAGATAATGTTACTAACATCCCCTTGAAAAGTGAAAGGGAAATTGAATCCAAGGAAAGTGCACATGAAGATGTCGACAACTTTATAGAAAGGGAGGATGAATCCAATTTCTATATTAAAGGTGGAGTTGTTGACATGCACAATGTAAAAGGGAGAGAGAATTTCAATAATTTTATAAAGCACTATGAGGATGTTGAAATCAAGGAATTCAAAGTTGAGGTATGTCACGACCCGTGACCACATTTTTCATCTTCTTATACACATCTTAACCGGTTGGGCTGTCTGTGATACTTCACTTGTACTGACTGTTAAACAATTTTACAATGTATTGTTTATATTATACACATCCCCTATCGTAATTTATCAGATAAGTAGCACTGTTGACATGTCTAAATACAGAGAATAAATGATCATACCTCAAATAAACAGTCGGTCTGACACATTGTCCTTCGTGTACAGCCAGGATCCACAATCCACTGAACTCACATTCATCAAAACCTGAAATGTTGAAAATTAAGGGGTGAGCAAAACCACGGCTCAGTAAGAGAATTATATGCCTCACTTGATACTCAGCTTCCTATATGCTGAAAATCTTTTTCATTTTTCCTATGGGCTCTAGGCTCGCATGTAGGAAGGATACTACTGTCGGCTAGGGATCCGAATAGAGTAAGGCAGGTATTTTAGAATACCATACTTGTTACGGAACCTAGAAGCAACTGTAGAGAAAATTTTCATTTCGTTTTGAATTAATAAATCCTTTTCTCTTTCAAACTTTCATAACCTTTTTCATATGCTTTTCAAAATAATGCTTCTACAAAACAAAGCATTTAAATAAAATAATTAATATTCGTATATTCCTTGAAAAGAATATTAGTTAAATCATCATCTTATTTCTTTAAAACTTATTTCATGTTTTAATGTGCTCCCTTAATTAGTTCCGTCCTTTAAAAAGCAAAATAAGCTATTAAAATCTATTCCATTCTTAAGTTCACAAGGCATCATTCTTTTTATCAGTATGATTAAGTGTGAAAGAAACGAACTTATTGTAAGGACCGGGAGTGCCTGGATCTCTGTTAACCAGGGATTTACCACCCCAGTGCCTTACTCATCCGATATATCACACACATCATATGCACCAGATCTATTTCATCCTTTGACATTTGTCGAATTCACGAATCACAATCACTTACTTATCGTCAAAATATCCTATGATTTCTCATACTAACATCGGAACACGTGTAGCACTTAGTTCCCAAAGGACTCTTGAGGTGGCTCCCACGGTTCAATAATCGAGTCTCTGCTCGGTATGGCCTGTACTGAAACATCAGAACACGTGTAGCACTTAGTTCCCGAAGGACTCTAGAGGTGGCTCCCACGGTTCAATCATCGAGTCTCTGCTCGGTATGGCCTGTACTGAAACATCAGTACACGTGTAGCACTTAGTTCCCGAAGGACTCTAGAGGTGGCTCCCACGATTCAATCATCGAGTCTCTGCTCGGTATGGCCTGTACTGAAACATCAGAACACGTGTAGCACTTAGTTCCCGAAGGACTCTAGAGGTGGCTCCCACGGTTCAATCATCGAGTCTCTGCTCGGTATGGCCTGTACTGAAACATCAGAACACGTGTAGCACTTAGTTCCTGAAGGACTCTAGAGGTGGCTCCCACGGTTCAATCATCGAGTCTCTGCTCGGTATGGCCTTTATACCATGTGTACTTTCCACTGTCTTATCAGATCTCATGTAGTACTTATGATCTAATATTTCATTTGAGACCATAGAAAGAATATTAGAATTATCATTTCTTCCTTTTGAAAACATATTATCTATCATTTATGGAGTCTAAGATAGACATCAATCTTATCATACTGTATACCTCGGAGGGTAAGGAAGTACACCGGTCAAATCTATGATCATAACCTATATTGTACTCGGTGGATCACTGATTAGATGTCCACCGGGACTAAACATATCACATATCATGCATCAGCATGATAAGAATACCAACCAATCTCAAAACCGTAATTCTCATCATAAAATACACCTTTATGGAATTTATATAAATATATAATTCCATGATTTAAAACCATAAGGGTTAAAATCCTTTAGTGAATATTTATAAAAATATTCATAAGAATCCTCACTATATTTCACTTCATCTTTCGTCTCGTAATTCGTGTAATTTATCTATTCCGAGAATTTTCGGTGGTTTCATTATCACCATTCTCGAATACATGAATATCTTAAAATTTCATCTCATTATATTCATGTTTTATGAAATTTAGTAATTTCCTCATGTTTCGTGATTTACTATCGAAATTCGGAAAAAATCATTTAATATGATTTTATAAAGTTTTTCTAAAATTTTCGACAGCATAACGGCTGCCGATTTACTAACCTCCTGCACGGAAAATACAGTTTAAAATCTTTCAGCCAGTACTTCTTCCCAAATTATTTTCAGCAAATCATGCATCATAATAATTTTCATAAAATAATTGCATAAAATATTTCAATTAAATTATGCAGACTGAGTATCCTTACAGTGCTGCACATGCATCCCTTACCTTTTTTCGGGTCGGCGAATTTCGCTTATCGATCGCGCCCGCACTCCATTTCTCCCGATTCCTTATCCCGATTGCTGAAAATAATTTCTGGAACTAAAATTCTAATTTTTTAGAATTTTTCATAATTTATTTAATTTTTTTCTGAAATTAAATTCTCGAGAAATTTCTTACCGAATTTGTAAAATCTCGGGTTGTCGAATTTTCGGGAATTTTTCGAATTCCCGAAATTCTTCTTTTTTCCTCTTTTTCTTCCTTTTTCCTCTTTTTCTTTTCTTTCTTTCTTTTCTTTTTCTTTTTTTTTTCTTTTTCTTTTTCCTTTTTCTTTTCTTTTTTCTTCTTCCTTTCCCGGTCAGACCGGTCCAGCTCCTTTCCTCGTCGGTTCCTCGCCGGCGGTCGGTTCTCCGGCGGTTCAGGCGTCCCTCAGCTGGCCGGCTGCACGACGAACTTACAGGTGCCCTCCGTTTGCCCTGGATCGACGACACGGCGACGGATCGAGGCGGTTTTGCCTCGGTTTCTTCTTCCTCTTCGCCGGCGTTCCTCCGCCATCCATTGCACCTCCGGTGGCCTCCATCGACTTCCTCTTCCTCTAAGCTTCGGTGGCAGTGCCGGCCACCGATTTGGCCGGCATCGTCGTCAGCCATTTCCTCTTCTTCTCCGGCGTTTGCTTCTGTTTCCCTTCGATTCCGTTTCGTTTCTTCACGCCGCCGGTAGCTTCTTTCCTCTCTCTGGCCGGTGGCGTCTCGCTTTCCTTTTTCCCTCTCATCGGCGGTGGCATCTCCGCCACCGACGGTCTCACCTGTGGGGGATCGGGATTCCTGCCCCGATCCTCCTTTCCTTTCTATTTTTTTGTTTCTTTCTATTTCTATTTTTAGGTTATTTCTATTTCCCTTTTTAGTAATATAATACATACTATATATTATACACTATCATTTATATTTTATAGTTATAATATATATTATATATATCATACATATATTATTTCATTTTAATGTAATACAATATACAATATATATTATATACATAAATTATATATATTGTATATTACAAAATATATATCTTGTATATATATATGTATGTATATTTATATACTTTAAAAATAAATAACCTTTACATGTACAAATTATATAGATGGTATAATACAATATTTATACATTTAAACTTTAATATAAAACCACATTTACTTTTCTTCTATATTCATATACTTTTAAAGTAATAATATATATTTCATATATATATATATATATATATATCTGTACATATATATTTATAATTATATAAATACATTTTATAATATACACATGTATTTATTTAAGACAAAATAGTATATATTTCATTTTATAATATATACTAATATTCATATACATACATATGTATTTATATAAAAAACATGTGTAAATATATTTATGTAATTTAATTATATAAATATATAATATACGCATTTTTTATTTTATAAATTTTGGATTTTCATTAATCCAATTTAAATTCCTCCTTTCCTTATTTTCCATAACTCCGACTTTATTTTTATTTCCATTTAATTTCCTTCACACGAATTTTCTTATTCATCACTTCCTCATTTCTCGGGATTTTCACCAATATCTCGTTTCTCGCAAATTTTATTTATTTCCTCTTATTTAATTTCTCTAATATTTATTTTCAATATTTCTAATTTCCAATAAATGGAAAAATTTACGGTTATCACATCCTCCCCACCTTAAGAAATTCGGTCCTCCGAATTTAACTTAAGTCCAAAGGTGGTATATGCCGTATACTTAAGACTTCTGATCTCTAGTTCATCCTCCAAGTAATACTGCCAGTACACTTTCAACATCAAGAGTGCTTTAGACCACTACATGCTGTCTTTCATCGTATATGTCTATACTCCCATAAGTTCATTTCTCAAATCGGGAGTTATTCCCTTTTATTCTTTTCATATAAGAGTCCATACACAATATTTTTCATATTACAGCTGACCTATGCTGTTCATCATCCATTCTTCTCACTTAGTGCCGAGTCGACATAATTTGGTACTATCATGTACTCATGTCAATCAATTATATGTAAGTGTTGCAGTAGTTTTCACATCTCATGCACACGCTCTCTCAATATCATGGAGCGTTTACATCTCACGCTCATATATATAAATATATATCAGTATGGAGCAGTACTATCAATACACTTGGGATCTCAAAGCCTTTTGCTATCTCTCATTAGCATATGGCAACACAGAGACTCCCATCACATGTAAGGCTCACTGGAACTGTACATACACATTCACACCGTTTAACACTTATACTTCGACTAAGGCACTAGAGAATCTAGAAGTCTGATAATGGAAAGTGATTCTATTTAGATCCTCAGTCTTTAATCACTTCCATATCATCATTTCTCTTTTGGACTCTTTATTGTCCACAATATTCATTTTCACACTTATTCCATCAAGGCTACATATCATTGCAAATTTTACTGTTAATCATCTCTTACAGAAATAAATCATGAGACAATCATTTTCTCTCCATGTCTCTTTTCATGTAGTATGGTCATTACATCTCTTACTCTTATGGTATATTCAATATCATTTAAATTTTAGAATATACCTGAGAATATACTCTTTTCATAATTTAGATTCTGTGATTGAATCCTCGAATTATCCATTTAAGCACCACATTATTTATACAATTCCACCATCTCTATCATTTCGAGGTGGTTATATGTACAAACATTTTACTGGCAGTAAACATATCAATTATCTTACTCCTTGGAGTATCATTACTTTCACTTATTAATTCTGGCTTTGATTTTTTTTTTTACATCTTGCCACCGTTATGTGATAACCAACACAAATCACCCTCAGTCTTAACTTCGGGAACTGTTTCAAATTAATGTTCCCTTCTCGTCATGCAATTTATTTCTTTATCTCACTTTCATTTTCGTTTTCATATTTTTACTCTCATTCCTTTTTGTCGGTTTTCTCGATCGGTATGGTACTATATTGCTAAGATCTTTTAAAATCTTGCATACCATCTTTTCTTTACACTTATCCATCTGCCGACTTTAATTTCTTTAATTAGATCTCGTCTATAGAGCAGCCAGTCTCATCACTCTTTTATAGGCTGGCAGTAGTATTTAGCTAGACTCATTACTTTCGTATCTCAATCATTATCTTTATGTCATAGACAAGTTCACTGTCATCCTGTCGTCTCAAGATCATATATTTCAAGAGGAGATACTGTCTAGCCAAATTTCTTAGTTGCAAATCTTAGCACAATCCCATAGCCTTTAAGAGTTTAAGGATCATGTCACAATGCTGCTCATGTTCCATTTATACTTTGGACTCTATCAGTATTTCATCCATTTACTCATGTAAGAATGCCTCATTCTTCAGGCTTATATACTTTACAAGGCAACTCATTACCCTTGTAACTTCAATAGGAACTCGTAAAATTCACTTCGAGTTCAAATCATCATCTTATGGACACCAACCTTCAATCTTTTATCTAAGGACGCTTTATACAGCAGCTAGTCTTATTTACTCCTCACGTATCTCTAATCAGATCAATAAAGCGTCTATTTTCACGTAGATTAATACTTGTTCTTCACCAGAACTTCATCAATGATAGAAATTTAATATATCCTTTTTGATTCGTCTACAACTCAACATCATTTGCATTTCTCTCATTTACACCTATACAGATAACTCCTTTATTCTCAATTTTTTCATTATCAGTATTTTCGTCATCCAGACTTCTACACGTGAATTTCATTATTCACACATTTTCCAGAGTTATTTTCTTAAGCTTTTCAGATTCTTTCTACATCTTCCGATATAAGCTTAGAATTTAACTTCATATTTAAAATCAAATCAGTGTTATCTCGATTCCTCTAATTTATATAACTTTGGAAGTTTTATCAGAAATCAAATCTGATACTTTCTTTAATCGTACCTTTCTTATCATCTTGTGACCATCGTTCTTTAACTTTTCATCTGATGATGCCTTTTACAAAGATTGCTCTTATAAGCTCCTTGTACATCTCCGATTAAATCATATTTAAGGCATCACTTCCATATAGATATTTATTTGTTCTTCATACGAACTTTAGTGTATAATAAAAATGTTAATATATCATTTAATTCATTCTTAAATCGTGTCATTTGTATTTCCATCCTCTACATCGATAAATGTGAATTTCATCATCCACAATATTTTCCAAAAATTCTTTTCTTAAGCTTGTTGGATTTCTTCCGTATTCTTCGATACAAGCTTAAGAATAAATTTCATATCCATGATCGAATCAACATTAACCTGATTTCTCAATCTATGTTACTTTGGAATTTATTGGGATTCTCAACCGACAGTTTCTTTAACCACACTTCTTTTATCATTTTGAACCTTCATCATTGTTTCCCATCACTTCACAGTGTAGTTTCAAGGCAGAGACATTCCATATTCAAATCATTTTGATACATACTCTACCTTGATTTCATTACCTAGTCATACTTTACAGCGTTACGAATCTCATTCTGGTAAGCTGTATCAATTACAATGATTCTCAACACACTTCACAGCTACCCGTTTCAATTCCGTTATTCACTTTAAAACCATTTCCATTTACTGAATTCAGGCTTAGTTCCCTTGAGTATATTCTCCACGAGGTTTGAACCTTGGCACCCCTTACGTACCTAGTTCCTTACACTCGTGTTCCCATTGAGATACTTATAAGGGCCTCGCCCGTTCATATCGACCATCGATGAGCATCCCCTAGGCGATCCTTTCGCCTCAGGTTTATCCTTACTAGTGAGTCGGCGATGAGATAGTTCGCCTATATCTCACAACACATGATCCACTACGGGTCGCCCACCATTGGGTCGCCCCTCACAGTTCTGTCTCAAAGGTCCTGAAGAACTTAGGTTAGCGGTCTTCTTCTTTTTATCACTTGACTGTTCTTAAAATTATCCTCTAATTCACAGTACTCCACACAGTACCTCATTCTGTAGCACATATTCCAAGATACGTCGGTTCTATGTACGATTATCTGTTTGATACCTCAAAGTAATGAAAACGTACAGAACCATAAGTAATCACACTAGTATGTATTTCATTATCTGTACTTTTCACCTCATCAGTCAATTCTTGTAATCATTTCACTTTTCATAGTATTTAACGATCCCATTCAATACACTCTAAATTTTTCGACCCTTACAGTCAATAACCGGGTCAATCATCTGATGACATTCCACTACACTCTTTGGATCGCATCATATAAGGCCTCGGCTCGTTCGCCGTCCGCCCGTACACAATTGTGACGGACCAGCCCAACCGGCCATAGCAACCCCTTTTTGGGCCCATCGACAACGATTGCTGTGACAACGCCACTCATCCGTACTGTCCGCTCTGTGAGGCGATGGCTACCCACTGGGATCCACACAGGATCCACCTCACGCACGGTTTTATCGGGAAACAAATTCCCAATTCGCGTCCGTGATCTAAGTGTTAGTGGAATCAGTAATAGGGATCGTTATATTCATCTGACATCCTCTATGCCATTAGTAATTCCATTACTATCAATGGATTCCAAATCAACTCGTTTTTATCACTGTTCCGAACATCGCCAAGCATAGGGGCATTTTCGTCATTTCGACATTTATTATTTTATTTTATATTATTTTTTTCTCCTCAATATACATTCAAATCAATGAACTGATCATCTATAAGTTGATAGTATCCTTTTTGATACTTATACTAGCAATTTAGATCTCATTCGATTTTGATAGAAAAATTCACTAAAATCCATAATTGGATTATTTTGCTTGTACTTCAACTTTATATCCTTAATTTCTCTGTCAAATCGATCAATTCCAACTTCTGGTGATCTATTTTGACTCCCAGTAAAATTTTAGGGGTAGGGGTATTTTGGTCATTTTTGGCTAAAAATTTTCTCTCTCTTCAAATTACCCTCAATCGGTGATCTTAAAGTCTATTTAATGATGATATTTTATTCCCCTATTTTATACCATCACTTTCAGGTCTCAGTTCGGTTCGGACAGAAAAGTACTGGTGGGGCCCTCACCGAGTCCATTTCTGTTCCTTACCGAACATGCCTTCATATAGATTAGAAGAATCACCAATTTTTCGGTAATTTCTGAGCCTATTTTCTTCTTTAACATTCTCAATTTATACTTTCTCACTCCCTTTAAATCATTTTACTCCATTACAATCATTTATTTTCTCTATGTATTCAGACGGCACAGTACTACCGGGGATGTTTAACTCTTTTCCTTCCAAAAGTATCCACAGACATCAGGCCAACCATTGCTCTTATACCATTAAATCTGTCACGACCCGTGACCACATTTTTCATCTTCTTATACACATCTTAACCGGTTGGGCTGTCTGTGATACTTCACTTGTACTGACTGTTAAACAATTTTACAATGTATTGTTTATATTATACACATCCCCTATCGTAATTTATCAGATAAGAAGTACTGTTGACATGTCTAAATACAGAGAATAAATGATCATACCTCAAATAAACAGTCGGTCTGACACATTGTCCTTCGTGTACAGCCAGGATCCACAATCCACTGAACTCACATTCATCAAAACCTGAAATGTTGAAAATTAAGGGGTGAGCAAAACCACGGCTTAGTAAGAGAATTATATGCCTCACTTGATACTCAGCTTCCTATATGCTGAAAATCTTTTTCATTTTTCCTATGGGCTCTAGGTTCACATGTAGGAAGGATACTACAGTCGGCTAGGGATCCGAATAGAGTAAGGTAGGTATTTTAGAATACCATACTTGTTATGGAACCTAGAAGCAACTGTAGAGAAAATTTTCATTTCGTTTTGAATTAATAAATCCTTTTCTCTTTCAAACTTTCATAACCTTTTTCATATGCTTTTCAAAATAATGCTTCTACGAAACAAAGCATTTAAATAAAATAATTAATATTCGTATATTCCTTGAAAAGAATATTAGTTAAATCATCATCTTATTTCTTTAAAACTTATTTCATGTTTTAATGTACTCTCTTAATTAGTTCCGTCCTTTAAAAAGCAAAATAAGCTATTAAAATCTATTCCATTCTTATGTTCACAAGGCATCATTCTTTTTATCAGTATGATTAAGTGTGAAAGAAACGAACTTATTGCAAGGAACGGGAGTGCCTGGATCTCTATTAACCAGGGATTTACCACCCCAGTGCCTTACTCATCCGATATATCACACACATCATATGCACCAGATCTATTTCATCCTTTGACATTTGTCGAATTCACGAATCACAATCACTTACTTATCGTCACAATATCCTACGATTTCTCATACTAACATCGGAACACGTGTAGCACTTAGTTCCCAAAGGACTCTAGAGGTGGCTCCCACGGTTCAATCATCGAGTCTCTGCTCGGTATGGCCTGTACTAAAACATCAGAACACGTGTAGCACTTAGTTCCCGAAGGACTCTAGAGGTGGCTCCCACGGTTCAATCATCGAGTCTCTGCTCGGTATGGCCTGTACTGAAACATCAGAACACGTGTAGCACTTAGTTCTCGAAGGACTCTAGAGGTGGCTCCCACGGTTCAATCATCGAGTCTCTGCTCGGTATGTCCTGTACTGAAACATCAGAACACGTGTAGCACTTAGTTCCCGAAGGACTCTAGAGGTGGCTCCCACGGTTCAATCATCGAGTCTCTGCTCGGTATGGCCTTTATGCCATGTGTACTTTCCACTGTCTTATCAGATCTCATGTAGTACTTCTGATCTAATATTTCATTTGAGACCATAGAAAGAATATTAGAATTATCATTTCTTCCTTTTGAAAACATATTACCTATCATTTATGGAGTCTAAGATAGACATCAATCTTATCATACTGTATACCTCGGAGGGTAAGGAAGTACACCGGTCAAATCTATGATCATAACCTATATTGTACTCGGTGGATCACTGATTAGATGTCCACCGGGACTAAACATATCACATATCATGCATCAGCATGATAAGAATACCAACCAATCTCAAAACCGTAATTCTCATCATAAAATACACCTTTATGGAATTTATATAAATATATAATTCCATGATTTAAAACCATAAGGGTTAAAATCCTTTAGTGAATATTTATAAAAATATTCATAAGAATCCTCACTATATTTCACTTCATCTTTCGTCTCGTAATTCGTGTAATTTATCTATTCCGAGAATTTTCGGTGGTTTCATTATCACCATTCTCGAATACATGAATATCTTAAAATTTCATCTCATTATATTCATGTTTTATGAAATTTAGTAATTTTCTCATGTTTCGTGATTTACTATCGAATTCGGAAAAAATCATTTAATATGATTTTATAAAGTTTTTCTAAAATTTTCGGCAGCATAACGGCTGCCGATTTACTAACCTCCTGCACGGAAAATACAGTTTAAAATCTTTCAGCCAGTACTTCTTCCCAAATTATTTTCAGCAAATCATGCATCATAATAATTTTCATAAAATAATTGCATAAAATATTTCAATTAAATTATGCAGACTGAGTATCCTTACAGTGCTGCACATGCATCCCTTACCTTTTTTCGGGTCGGCGAATTCCGCTTATCGATCGCGCCCGCACTCCATTTCTCCCGATTCCTTATCCCGATTGCTGAAAATAATTTCTGGAACTAAAATTCTAATTTTTTTAGAATTTTTCATAATTTATTTAATTTTTTTCTGAAATTAAATTCTCGAGAAATTTCTTACCGAATTTGTAAAATCCTGGGTTGTCTAATTTTCGGGAATTTTTCGAATTCCCGAAATTCTTCTTTTTTCCTCTTTTTACTCTTTTTCTTCCTTTTTCCTCTTTTTCTTTTCTTTCTTTCTTTTCTTTTTCTTTTTTTTTCTTTTTCTTTTTCCTTTTTCTTTTCTTTTTTCTTCTTCCTTTCCCGGTCAGACCGGTCCAGCTCCTTTCCTCGCCGGTTCCTCGCCGGCGGCCGGTTCTCCGGCGGTTCAGGCGTCCCTCAGCTGGCCGGCTGCACAACGAACTTGCCGGTGCCCTCTGTTTGCCCTGGATCGGCGACACGGCGACGGATCGAGGCGGTTTTGCCTCGGTTTCTTCTTCCTCTTCGCCGGCGTTCCTCCGCCGTCCATTGCGCCTCCGGTGGCCTCCATCGACTTCCTCTTCCTCTGGTGAAGCTTCTGTGGCAATGCCGGCCACCGATTTGGTCGGCATCGCCGTCGGCCATTTCCTCTTCTTCTCCGGCGTTTGCTTCTGTTTCCCTTCGCTTCCGTTTCGTTTCTTCACGCCGCCGGCAGCTTCTTTCCTCTCTCTGGCCAGTGGCGTCTCGCTTTCCTTTTTCCCTCTCGCCGGCGGTGGCATCTCCGCCACCGACGGTCTCACCTGGGGGGGGATCGGGATTCCTGCCCCGATCCTCCTTTCCTTTCTATTTTTTTGTTTCTTTCTATTTCTATTTTTAGGTTATTTCTATTTCCCTTTTTAGTAATATAATACATACTATATATTATACACTATCATTTATATTTTATAGTTATAATATATATTATATATATCATACATATATTATTTCATTTTAATGTAATACAATATACAATATATATTATATACATAAATTATATATTGTATATTACAAAATATATATCTTGTATATATATATGTATGTATATTTATATACTTTAAAAATAAATAACCTTTACATGTACAAATTATATAGATGATATAATACAATATTTATACATTTAAACTTTAATATAAAACCACATTTACTTTTCTTCTATATTCATATACTTTTATTTAAAGTAATAATATATATATTTCATATATATATATATCTGTACATATATATTTATAATTATATAAATACATTTTATAATATACACATGTATTTATTTAAGACAAAATAGTATATATTTCATTTTATATATATACTAATATTCATATACATACATATGTATTTATATAAAAAACATGTGTAAATATATTTATGTAATTTAATTATATAAATATATAATATACGCATTTTTTATTTTATAAATTTTGGATTTTCATTAATCCAATTTAAATTCCTCCTTTCCTTATTTTCCATAACTCCGACTTTATTTTTATTTCCATTTAATTTCCTTCACACGAATTTTCTTATTCATCACTTCCTCATTTCTCGGTATTTTCACCAATATCTCGTTTCTCGCAAATTTTATTTATTTCCTCTTATTTAATTTCTCTAATATTTATTTTCAATATTTCTAATTTCCAATAAATGGAAAAATTTACGGTTATCACAAGGTAAGTGAAAAACAAATTCCTTTTAATTCTTCTACTTAGCCTCCTCCTTTTCCTAGTAGGTTTGCAAGAGCTACAAATGAAGAGCAAGACAAGGAGACATTGAAGACATTTAGGAAAATGGAAGTCAATATTCCTCTCCTTGATGAAATTAATGATCAAGTGCTTTGCGATGCCAAGTTTTTAAGGGAACTATGCACTTCCAAGAGGAAATTAAAAGGTGATGAAAAGCAAGTTCTTAAAGATGAGCTAGAAATAGCCATGAGCAAAAATCTTGAGAATGAGGAACTCAAGAAACCGATAAAAAAGTTGAGGTTTGGGATTGGATGATGGAAGGTGGAGCAGTCGAGCTAACGACATTAAACAAAAGCGCTACTTGGGAGGCAACCCAAGGATGTAAAAAGAGGGATTATTGCTTTCCTTTTCTTGTATTACCATTTAATTTTTGAGTTTTTATTGTTCTTCTTCGCATGCTAGACTTACTTTGAGGACAAGGTAAGATTTAAGTGTAGGGGGAATATTGGTTTAAGAGTCTATAGAGTATTTTTTTTTAGGAAGTGGAAATTAAAGAAAAAAGGGTCAAATTTTTAAGAGTTTTAAAGATCATGATATGTTTTCTTTCTTTTAAAGATTGATTCTAAACTAAAACAAAGTTTTATAGGAAAGTTGAGAGTATTTTGATTGTTATTATTGTTGAAGTGAGTACTTTCTAAAGAATTTATGTGAGTTCATGATTAAATATGATTGCTCATATGATATTGATAATGTGATTAGTTCATTGAAGTTGATATAAGCAAAGGATAAATAGACAAGAACAAAAAAAAACATAAAAAGAGAAGAAAAATAGAGGTTGAAAGCTTTAAATTCTACTCCAATGTTTTGAGTTACTTGACTTGTTGATTAAATTCTTGAAGTGACTTAAAATATGAGTATGCAAAGCACTCTAAAAGAGGGCTTACTTGTTGAGTAACCGGGTGTTGGTATCACCAATATTAACATTCGCGTAAAAAGGCAAGTAAGTACTTAGGGAAACCATTATTGAAACCTCAAAAGAAAAAAAAAGAAAAAAAAGTTCTTGATCTATTGACTTTGTTTGTAGTAATGTAAATTGGATAATTGCAAAGTTGATATTATATGTTTCAATTGTGTTGATTGTGAGTTTTGCATGAATTTATTTAGAAGTATGCATGAATATGAGAAGTAATGATTAGAATATGATTGACTTGATTATTTGACTCTTGTTGAAGTTATGAGTTAAGAATTGGAAGATTTGAAAATATGTCCACGATCTTAATCTTGTTTTAAGTCTTAATTTTTAATTTTTGAGTCTTATTTTGAATTTTTAGGATTGAGTCTTAAGTAAAAGATTTTGTGGGTATATCTTCTGAAAGCCCTCACGAGACCCAACTCGTCCACTAGGGGTGACCTAGGGGTTTAAAGGCTTATTGCATAAGCTAAATGCAATCGTGATTCCTACGAAAGTGAGTTAGGATTTAAGATTTGGAATTTAGGATTTAGTTCTTTAGGAAGTTAGTTTAGGTTTGCTAGAGGACTAGCAAAGCTAAGTGTGGGGGAATTTGATAGGATGATATTTTATGAATTTTCTATGTGCTAATATATTTGCTTTATTGATGTTTTATGCCTAAAAGAGCTTACTAATGTTTATTTTATGTTTTAGGTATTAAATATCAAAGTTGTAATAAAAAGAAGCTAAAAAGAGCAAAGTGCAGTATTTTCTGTCCAGCTTGAAAGATTGACATTTTTGACCAATTTAACGACCTGATCACAAGAAGTGGCCTTCATCGAAGTTGTAGAGGACTTCTCAAGGTTTCCAGAATGTCCAAGATCGCAAAAATCGGAGTTCATTTGGTGGGTCAAACGTCTGGACAAAATCAGTACGAAATTTTGGGCAGAAAAACGAGATTGAGAAGAAATTCCAACAAAGCAAGTTCAAGATCAGATTTTGTTGAGAGAAGATAATTTCTTAATTTTATTTTGTCTTAGATCAGTAATTAATTAATAAAAATAGGCCTTGGGAATTTTACTTAGAAAATAATTGTAAAAGATGATGAGATAAAGATAAGAGTTTGACTAGTCAAATTACTTGTTTCCCAAGTAAACTCTTATCTGAATCCCACATTGCTTAGGAAAGTCTTTTAAACTCTTCCTTAAGCCTATATAAAGAGCACAAGGCTCTCATAAACAATATCCCCCAAATCCCTCACATCCCTCTCTTCCCCTTCTTCTCTCTTGTTTAGTTTTAGAGTAGATTTAATAGAAATTTTATTTTTATTATTTTGCTTATTTCTTTATTATTTTTAATTCTGATTTTGTTTTCTTTATTTAAATTAATATTGTTTGTGTGTTCTTGCTTGTTAGTTTATAATCTTGATTATTAATTCTGATATGACAAAGTCTACCCGTGTTTGGGCCAGGCCCAATGTTGTGAGAAACTACCACGCGGCAAGAACTCACTGGTCCATGTGGCCTTCGGCGACAGATGGTAAACGCATCACACCTGTCGCTGGGCGACAGACTCGGTTGTGCCCACGTGGCCTTCGGCGACAGAAGTAGAGGTGCGCGATCACACCTGTCGCCCGCGACAGACTCAAAGTCTGTCGCCTGCAATCATAACGCGACACGTGGCACACATCTTCGGCTCATGCTAGCGACAGACCCCTGACGTCACAATGTTCCGCGTGGTATGAGTCTCTCGCCGGCGACAGGCTCCGGAAGCTCCCGATCTTCAAGGAACTTGTGTTATATTGGGACACAAACTCTCAGCAAGATAAGGGACTTATCCTTAAACAATTAACCTAGATTGTTGACCTATAAATAGGTCCCCAGGTACAATCTTATTCTCTAATTTTTTACTACTGGCTTTTACGCTTCCCAATATCGAAGAACTTTTTGCTGACTTAAGCATCGGAGTATCTATGCAGGGAACCACCCCTGCGTCCCTCTGACTTTTCTTGTTTTACAGAAGCTTCTTGGACACACGTGGAGACTTAGTACGAACATCGACGTCAGCGTATCTTTATTGTTGTTTTATGCAACAACAATTGGCGCCGTCTGTGGGAAACGTATAAAAAAGCCAATCAAAATTTACTAAGATGGTGAGAACAAGATCGACGAACGCAAGGACTGGCAGTGAAGAAAATTCTGTAAGTTCCCTGGAACAACATATTCGCCAGAGGAACCAAGTGAACAGGGAGGAAGAAAGAATCACTGTGTCAGCGGCAGAATTCGAGGCTCTGAGGCGACAGAGCGAAGAAACCACCCAGGCGCTACGAGCCATGGTGGATCTGTTCCACGGAGTTCTCCCGCAGTTGAATCTGCCGCCTGCTGTGCAGAACTTGGCAGGAGGAACGAGTCAAGGAGTCCCGCCGCAGATGCCTTGGCGACGGGAGGACGCCACAGCGATAGACCCCTCTCGTCGGTGAGAGGCTCCCCCCGTCGCCGAAAATGACATTCAACAGGGTGCGACGGGGCCTGAGAACATGAGGCCCACCGCCGGTACTCAGCGAGAGACTGATGAAGCGGCAGGCCTAGACCCGGCGACAGGGGTCAAGCGACAGGCTCCATGCGTGGGGCGACAGGTGCCTGGGCGACAGGATACCGACAGGGCGACAGGGTCTACCGCCCATCACCATGACCTATCAAATTTTGATGGTACCAACCTAGAACATGGTGTTGGAGGTGCTGGAAAGAATGGTGTCGAAGATCAAAGCACTTGGGGAGCCGGGTCGGAGTTTGACCCCACTTGGTGCACACATATGATACGAACAAACGCACCCCAAGCGAAAGGTAAGGAAGTAGTCGTAGACCTACCTGATTCGTCTCATGCTAGAAATCAGCTTGCTCCCCCCGTAGACATGAAGAAAATGATAGAACAGGTGTTAGAGGAAAAAAATTAGTGTCTGCGGAAGAGAGCCAGAGAAAAAGAGTACCGTTCTGCACAACCATCATGCAAAAGCCTTTGCCCTCAAAGTTCAAAATGCCGCAGATGACCGCATACACCGGGAAAACGGATCCCTATGATCATATGCAAAATTATGAGGCCCTGATATTGCTACATGGATGGGAGGACGAGATAATGTGCAGGGCTTTCTCCTTAACTCTGTCCAGACATGCGATGAAATGGTTCAATAACTTGCTGGAAGGGTCTATTGCCTCTTTTGACCAATTGCGAAGTGAGTTTCTTAAGGCATTTGCGTTGAACAGTCAACGAAGAAAGGAACCGACCTATTTGCTCACTATAAAACAAGGAGCTAAGGAGTCTTTGAAGAGTTATGTGGATCGGTTCAGAGACGCTACCTTAGAGGTGCGAGACCTGTAAGTCAGTATAGCTGTGGCAGCTATATTACAGGGGACAAGGTCTAAGAAATTGCAAGAATCCCTGCCACTAGATCAGCCAACTACCATCTCAGACCTACTTTCCCGTGCTAATAAGTATGTAACCCAGGAGGAAGTAATGAAAATGGTGACGAAAGGAGATTCCAAGGATGGAAGGAAACGAGGAAGGGAAGTCACTGAAGCATCTTCTAGCCAACCAAGGAAGTTTGAAAAAGCTCCCACACTGAAATACTCAGCTTATACCCCACTCACTGAATCTCGAGCTTCCGTATTAGCAGCTATCGAGGGGTCGGGTCTTATACAGACTCCAAAGAAGGCGTCAGGGAATCTGGGCCATGACTCAAGGGCGTATTGCGATTATCACTCAGCGCATGGGCACACAACTGAAAAATGTAGAGAGTTGATGAATCAGCTAGAAAAGTTGGCACGAGAGGGAAAAATAAACCGTTTTGTATGGAAAGGTGATAGAACTAACTATCCCGTGCAGAACAGAAGAAACAATTTCAGAGATAGAAGAGGTGAAAACAGAGGACCTGTTAGACGAAATAAAGATGAAAGAAGAGATAATGACAGAAGGGTAGAAAGAAGGAATCGAGAGGAAGATAATGAACCCACAGGGCCAGCTATTAACGTGATATCCGGAGGTGAGTCATTAGCTGGCGCTTCTTCCTCGTCTCGCAAGACCTACGCCCGACATGCTTATCAAATTAATTCAGTGATGGAAGAAAAGCATGATGAAGAGCCTATTACTTTCACGCAGGGTGATGTAATGATCCCTCACGATGACCCAATGGTGATTTCGGCGGTAATAGCAAAACACCCAGTGAGTCGCATCCTAGTTGATAATGGGAGTTCGGTAAGTTTGATTTACTGGAGTTGCTTTGAGAAAATGAGCATATCGAAGGATCGACTGGAGCCAGTCACCACACCTCTGTATGGATTCTCAGGAGAAAAAGTGAAAGTGGATGGCGCAGTTCAGCTACCTGTAACATTGGGTGAAAGCCCGAAGTGTGTCACTCGACAAGTATTATTTATGGTTGTGAAGTCAACGTCAGTGGCATACAATATGATCCTCGGGCGGCCATTGTTAAATGACATGAGGGCTGTGGTGCATCCCTGCTATTTGTTAATGAAGTTTCCGACTCCCCGCGGTGTTGGACAAGTGAGGGGAGATCAAAAGAAAGCCAGGACATGTAATATCGCATCTACCACATGTAAAGGGATGCAGAGGAAGGAAACCCTTACAATTGAAGAACCGCCTAAACCAAAACCTGATGAGGAAATGGAAACGATCCAGTTAGATGACGAAGATGAAGGGAAAATAATATATGTGGGAAGCCAGCTGCCTGAACAAGTAAAAAAGGAGATGGTCCGATGCTTAAAAGAGAATTGTGATGTGTTTGCATGGACTCCAGCCGATATGCCAGGAATAGACCCTGAAGTTATTTGCCATCGGTTGAACGTAATCTCAGGGGCAAAGCCGATAAAATAGAAGAAGATGAATTTTGCTCCCGAGAGGCAACAGGCAATTAACGAAGAAATCTCGAAGTTGTTGCAAGCAGGATTCATAAGAGAAGTTAATTATCCGGAGTGGTTGGCCAATGTCGTGATGGTGAAGAAAGCCAACGGGAAATGGAGAATGTGTGTGGACTTCACAGATCTGAATAAAGCTTGTCCTAAGGATTCGTATCCACTACCTCGAATCGACAAGTTGGTAAACGAAACTTGTGGGTATGAATTACTTAGCTTCTTAGATGCCTTCTCGGGATACCACCAAATTATGATGCATCCGGACGATGAGGAAAAGACTTCATTCATTACCGATATTGGGACATATTGTTACCGAGTAATGCCATTCGGTCTGAAGAATGTGGGGCAACCTACCAGCGCATGGTAAATAAGGTGTTCCAAGACCTGTTGGGCAACACCATGGAAGCCTATGTCGATGATATGATAATCAAAAGCCGACAGGGAGAATCACATGCCAGAAAAATGACAAAGGTGTTCAATGTGTTGCGGCAGTACAAGATGAAGTTGAATCCCAACAAATGCTCATTCAGGGTAAGGTCTGGAAAGTTTCTGGGATTCATGATTACTAATCGAGGGATAGAGGCTAATCCTGAGAAAGTTCAAGCTATTTTGGACATGAGGCCGCCTAATACAGTAAAAGAAGTTCAAAGGTTGACAGGAAGAATAGCAGCCTTGAGTCGTTTTTTATCCAAATCAGCTGAAAGAAGTCTACCATTTTTCAAGGCGATAAAGGCAGGAAAGAACTTCAAGTGGACAGAAGAATGCAACGAAGCCTTTGAAAGGTTGAAAGACTACCTAAAAGAGTTGCCTCTGTTATCCCGGCCACGTCCCGGAGACCACCTCCTTATGTACCTCGGCGTAGGAGAGAAAGCTGTAAGTGCAGTCCTACTAAGGAAAGAAGGGGATAGAGATTGCCCGATTTATTATGTAAGCAAAGTTCTGCTAGATGCTGAGGCAAGATACCCCTTAGTTGAAAGAATAGCTTTATCCCTGGTGATGGCAACTCGGAAGTTACGGCTGTACTTCCAAGCTCACTCGGTGACTATCTTAACAGATCAGCCCCTCAGGCAAATATTGCAAAAACCAGAACACTCTGGACGTCTAATTAAGTGGGCCATCGAATTGAGTGAATATGACATTCACTTCCAGCCTCGCCAAGCAATAAAAGGACAGGCATTGGCAGATTTCATTGTAGAATGCACTGGCCGAGAGGTACAAGAGGAAACTGAGTTGGCCTGGTGGAAATTATTTGTTGATGGAGCTCGTAACATGGACGGCAGTGGAGCTGGAATTGTGCTAATATCGCCTGAAGGGGAAACCTATGAGTATTCCCTGCGTTTCGATTTCCCAAGTTCAAACAATACAGCCGAGTACGAAGCCTTGATAGCTGGGATGAGACTTGCTGAGAAAATGGGGGTCAGCAATTTAATGGCATACAGCGATTCGCAGTTAATGGTAAACCAGTTCTTGAGTGAATATGAAGCACGAGAACCCGCTCTAGTCCCTTATCTGCGGAAGGTACAATTGTTGGCACAGTCATTCAAGCACTTCCAGTTGACTCAGATAAATCGAACAGAGAACAACCATGCAGACGCTCTTTCAAAATTGGCTTCTTCTAAAGGGGTCAAAGGGGGTATGGTCAAAGTGGAATCCCTCGCTAGGCCAAGTATTGAAGAAGAAGATATCTGTGATGTCGAAATCGGAGGCGATTGGAGAAGCCCAATCAAAGACTACATATTGGGGGGCACACTCCCCACTAACAGAGACGAAGCTCGAAGGCTGAAGTTAAAAAGTGCAGGTTTACCGTGGTGAATGGGGAACTCTATAAACGGGGGTTTACAATGCCTCTGTTGAAGTGTCTAGGGCCTCAGCAGGCCGAGTACACCTTAGCTGAAGTTCATGAGGGAATATGCGGCGAACATCTGGGGGCTCAAGCCTTGGCCTCGAAAATACTGCACACGGGGTTTTATTGGCCTACACTGAGGAAGGACGCCACAGACAAAGTGAGAAGATGCGAAAAGTGTCAGAAATTCGCTCCTATAGCTACAGCGCCTGTTTCGGCTCTTCAAAACACTCTCCAACCAACTCCATTTGCACAATGGGGACTAGATATCCTGGGGCCTTTTCCCCTAGGCTCAGGACAAAGGAAGTATTTGCTTGTGGTCACAGACTACTTCACAAAGTGGATAGAGGCCGAGCCTTTGGCTACAATCTTTGAGAAAAAGGTGGAAGCAATGGTGTGGAAAGACATAATTTGCCGATTTGGGATCCCCTGTGTGATAAACGCAGATCATGGGAAGCAATTTGACTGTGATGCTTTCCGAAATTTTTGTAATGGCCTGAAGATTCTCCTAAGAATATCTTCTGTGTCTTACCCACAGGCCAATGGGCAGGCAGAGGTAAGCAATCGAATTATACTACACGGGTTGAAGACTAGACTGGACAATGCAAAGGGAGCATGGGTGGATGAGCTCCCAAGTGTTTTATGGGCCTACAGAATGACGAGCAAAGTGTCAACAGGCGAAACACCATTCAATTTGGTATATGGCACTGAAGCCCTCATCCCGGTGGAAGCTGGAGCTGAGTCACCCAGACTAATCCCTTACATTGAAGAACGTAATTCTCAGGGACTAAGGGAAAATCTTGACCTGATACATGAGCTGAGAGACCAAGCAAAAGTAAGACTGACTGCTTACCAACAGAGAGTAGCTGCTTATTACAATGCACGGGTCAAGAACAAAGAGTTGCAAGAAGGGGACCTCGTATTGAGAAAGTCGGCAATTACGAACGCCCATAGGGAAGATGGAAAGCTCCGGGCTAATTGGGAAGGACCATACAGAATCAGAAAGATGGTCGGACCTAGCACTTGCACCTTAGAAACCTTGCAAGGAAAGAAGCTTTCAAAGACTTGGAACGCCAACCATCTTAAGCTATATTGGCAGTAAAAATTGTAATTTTTGCTTTCTGATTGTTATTCTTGTCTTTATTTTCCCATCTATTGCTACATTACTTCATAGATGATATTATTTTTCTGATTCATGAATAAAGTCCAGCCAATCATTTCCTATATTCTCTAACGCAACATGTGAGATAGATTATGTGCTACAGGAATTGAAATGAGACAACAGCTGGCTACCAAATAAGTCCCTAAGCGAAAAATGCGCGAGATGGGCACAAATAAGACCTTAAGCGTGAAGAAGACGCGAGACAGGCACAAATAAGTCCCTAAGCGAAAAATGTGCGAGATGGGCTCAAATAAGACCTTAAGCGTGAAGAAGACGCGAGACAGGCACAAATAAGTCCCTAAGCGAAAAATGCACGAGATGGGCTCAAATAAGACCTTAAGCGTGAAGAAGACGCGAGACAGGCACAAATAAGTCCCTAAGCGAAAAATGCGCGAGATGGGCACAAATAAGACCTTAAGCGTGAAGAAGACGCGAGACGGGCACAAATAAGCCCCTAAGCGAAAAATGCGCGAGATGGGCACAAATAAGACCTTAAGCGTGAAGAAGACGCGAGACGGGCACAAATAAGTCCCTAAGCGAAAAATGCGCGAGATGGGCACAAATAAGACCTTAAGCGTGAAGAAGACGCGAGACGGGCACAAATAAGTCCCTAAGCGAAAAATGCGCAAGATGGGCACAAAAATGACCTTAAGCGTGAAGAAGACGCGAGACGGGCAAAATACCAGTCCTTGAACACGAAAAGTGCGTGCAATAGGTAAAAGTACAAACTATATAACAAGTTACGAGGTACGTTACAAAATCTCCAAATTCATGTGTTGTAATAAGTCGACAAGTTATGGTTAATACTTTGGCTATTTTAGTCTTGATTATCCTTAAGCGAAAATAACGCGAGATATGAACAACGCTCGAGAAAAGTTCATTTTTGAACGAATAGTCAACACGATTTCAAAAAAGAACTTGGGGAGCAACATGATAAAGTCAAACAATACAAGGCAATACAAGGTACTCTACTAGTTTCAAATAAGCAAAAAAAAAAAACAATACAAGGTACTCTACTAATTTCAAATAAGCAAAAAAAGAGCTACAGAATGAAACATACTTTCCATTGAAAATGAATCTATACATTGGAGAACAAACAAAAAGTACATTGGAGTTAACAAACAAAACAAAAACTCTAATCTACGGCAATAACCGAATCAGCCGGCTGGGAAGACGCTACATCAGCACTTACGTCTCGAGAAGCTTGAGGCTCAGGAACTGGAGAAGTCAAAGAACCAGGATCTTGGGAAGACGAGGAAGCCACCCCGGAAGCAGGAACGTCACTTGAGGGCCCAACCACAACCGCAGAGTCTGGCATGGGATCAACGGCAGCAGAATCTGAAATTTGGAACTCATCGCTGTCCAACCCCACCAGTGCCTCGATAGACTCAGGCTGATCATCTGTCTCGATAGGCTCAAAGACGTCACGCACTGCCAGAGGCTCAAACCGATCAAATGCTTTGATAGACTCAGGCTGATCGTCTGTCTCGATAGGCTCAGAGACGTCACGCACTGCCAGAGGCTCAGACCGATCAAATGCCTCGAAAGACTCAGGCGTATGTAACGGCTGTCGAGGAGGCCACGGACCCTCAAGGTTGTCCAGATTATCTACGGCCCCTTCCGCTAAATAGGCCTCCGGACTTTGTGCGTCGGGCTCATACTTGGTCCAAGAAGGAGCATCGTAGTACTTAGCCTCCTCGGTGAAGAGCAATTCAGGGAAAGCCTCACTAGGCCGATGCTTCTCCAGCCAAGCGCGAGCCAAATAGAAACCGTACTTAATAAATCCCGTCGAGAACGCCGCCTTCTGGTCAAAACAATGCTGGGACAAGCGGTATTCACGAACGGCCTCAATTCGGGCTTCTCTTTGACGATCCAATACATTGTGCAGCTCCTCAATAGCCTCATCTCGTTGCCTCTCCATGGCTCCCCGATCCTCGACGGCCTTGTTATAACCCTCTTGGTACCCTTGAAGTGAAGACACCTTCGCCTGCTCTTCTTGGAGCCTTAACTCAAGATTAGCATTCTTCCGCTCAAGGTCAGCGTTCCTTTTGTTTACCTCCTCCACCCTGTTGACATAAGGACGAAGCTGGTTGACCTCGTTTGAAAGCTCCATCTTCTGATCCCGAAGCTCGCAAATCTCTTTGCTAGCTTGCTCTCTAAGAGCCCGGTGCCGAGCATTGACGGCCGCAATCTGTTGAGCTGACTGATGAGGCAAAAAACAAAAGTAACTCAGAAAATCTTTCAAACGAGAGAAATAATTACTAAACAAATACGAAACTCTTACCTTCATAGCGAGATAGTCAGAGTTATCCTCCGCATCCGGAATGTTTGAAAAAAGCCCCGCCTCGTCACGGGGGAGAATGGTGCTCCAAGCCAGACGAGACGCTATCCCGGCATCCTCGATGCTATCATTGTCGTTCACTCCGGGATAGGTCTGAAAATCGTCCCCACTGACGACGACCCCACTATCGATCACATAGCGCCTTAAAGAAGGGTCTACCACCTTGGGCAAGACTGGTCTTGTAGGCATTGAGGCTTCAACAATCAACCTCTTCCTGTATTTGCGCCTCGACTGGCGAGGCGCCGACCTACCCTCAGCAACACGAGAGCCACCTTCTTGAGGGACTAGATCACTCCTTTGGGAATCGGAGCTCTCGCGATCGCCTGAACCTCGATCAGGGACAAGAGGCCTCTTCCGTTTGTTTCTTCCGGCCTCTTGTGTAGGACAGCTAGATTCACCAGTAGAGGGAGGAGGAGGTGTAGGAGCACGAGCCGGTCCAGATGGAGCTCCAACGGGCGACCGAGGAGGAGGAGCTATCGAAGCAGCAACACTAGCATCCCTCATACGCATCAAATCTCAGAAGTTCATGCCTGCACAATATATAAAGAAAGGATTAGCCGACCAAGTAAAATATCACGCACATGAGTACAAAAAATAAATAAATAAAAAAGGATGGAAAACCTAGAAAACCACCAAAGTCCTCTAAACTATCCAGATTCGAATCCAACGGAAAATCAACGAAGGGGCTCCCAAAGGCGTCGGCTTGAGCCCACTCAGGGCCATCCCCTAAATAACCACTAGTACCCGCAGCCTCAGGGGACTCGTCCTCCGAATCTGAAGAGGACTCATCTACAAGGCGGCCCACGGGGGTAGATGTTTCGGCTACTGGGACCGAGGATGGCTGACTAGGGCCAGCATCAGATAAACGGGGAGTTGTAGGCAGGGTAGATGGGGCAGTAGAAGCTTCAAGAACGGTCCTGCTTACGCCCCAGCTAGCAGCGGCAATGTTTTCCGGGGTTAGAAGAGAAAATAAATTACGCTCCCCGGTAGAACAGATTCGTCGAATAGGCTCGCCAAATTGGTCTTTTAAAATTTCTGTCCTGAACCTATCCGAACGCTGTGAGTGGTCAGAAGCATCACAATTCCATCTAGAGTGAATCCGCAGATTGCTTGGAATCTCGACAATGACCCACTCGCTCTCAAAACCGCGCAGTTTATTGGAGAGATCCGAGAAGATTTTATTGTTAGGAAACTCCCCGACTGTTAACCGTTGAAGAGAGAACGTTATCAACCCTTTCAGCCTACGAACTCTGAAGAAGGCGCTTAAGAGAGGAATAGTGGGAATGATACCTAGGTGATGACATACTACGGAAAAAGCTACCAGCTGAGCCCACGCATGTGGGTGAAGCTGACACGGGACAATGTCTTTGTATCTAAGAAATGCTTCACCAAACTCCGGAAGAGGGAAGCGAAAACCGAAAGACAAAGAAGCCTTATGGACAGCTACGCCACTTCTAACCAAGGCAGGCGTGACCTCCCCTTGCATTGGAAGCCTATAGCCATAACCCGAGGGAAGAGGGAAACGCGTCCTAATGTCCTCTAAGTCAGCACTTGTCAAAGTGCACACAAGACCACCCATTTTAAGTGTTTTACCCGGGCGTAGCGAAGACATGGCAAAAAACTACCCGGCGACAGAGTAATGGCGACAGACCCTTTGGGCGACAGACTCAATAGGCGACAGATCTTTTGGTGACAGACTTGATTTCTAAAAGACTAGCGGAAGACCTAAAACTCTATGCGGAAGACCACGACATCAGCGGAAGACCACGATACCAGCGGGAGACCTACATCTAAGTTGCGAAAGGCAATAAATATGCGGTAGATGTAAACTTACTGTTTCTGAGGTCAGCGAGAGACTGCTGGGGGAGAGCGACAGGTTCTTTTGGCGACAGACTCTTTTTTTTGGCAAGGGGACTGCAAATTGGCGATAGACGGCTGCTCAGATGTTTTCGTGGGGTCTCTCGTCTGGTCCTAGCGGTTTATATAGCCGCGACAGGGAATGCCAAACGTCGCGCCTGATCACGTCCCTCGCAAAATAGACCTTTTTTCACCTGCAAAAAATACACAAAAAGCAAAGAGAACTAGTCACGATGGGTTAAGGCCCAAAAACACATATTTATACTCTCTTGGTTGGAGAAATCCAACAAGAGAGTGAGGGAGCAATTGATATGACAAAGTCTACCCGTGTTTGGGCCAGGCCCAATGTTGTGAGAAACTACCATGCGGCAAGAACTCACTGGTCCATGTGGCCTTCGGCGACAGATGGTAAACGCATCACACCTGTCGCTGGGCGACAGACTCGGTTGTGCCCACGTGGCCTTCGGCGACAGATGGTAAACGCATCACATCTGTCGCTGGGCGACAGACTTGGTTGTGCCCACGTGGCCTTCGGCGACAGAAGTAGAGGTGCGCGATCACACCTGTCGCCCGCGACAGACTCAAAGTCTGTCGCCTGCAATTATAACGTGACACGTGGCACACATCTTCGGCTCCTGCTAGCGACAGACCCCTGACGTCACAATGTTCCGCGTGGTATGAGTTTCTCGCCGGCGACAAGCTCCGGAAGCTCCCGATCTTCAAGGAACTTGTGTTATATTGGGACATAAACTCTCAGCAAGATAAGGGACTTATCCTTAAACAATTAACCTAGATTGTTGACCTATAAATAGGTCCCCAGGTACAATCTTATTCTCTAATTTTTGACTACTGGCTTTTACGCTTCCCAATATTGAAGAACTTTTTGCTGACTTAAGCATCGGAGTATCTACGCAGGGAACCACCCCTGCGTCCCTCTGACTTTTCTTGTTTTACAGAAGCTTCTTGGACACACGTGGAGACTTAGTACGAACATCGACGTCAGCGTATCTTTATTGTTGTTTTGTGCAACAACAAATTCTGATTTTATATTATTAAAGATTGCTTCTTTAATTATTTATTGCATGATAATTGTCTTTTTTATGATATTAAACTTGAATTTTATGATCTTGAATATGTCTAATGAGTAGTTTTCTTATTCAGTTATGAGGTAAATTGATTATTCTTGGGAAAAGCATGTTGTGAGATTCTTGAACCTATTATATAATTGTTGATTAAATATCCAAGATTCTCTGAGCACATTATAATGATTGTTTGTTTGATTAGATAGGGTGCATACTATTTAGTTAAATTAAATAATCTACCGCCATATTAAAAACATAAGTCCGTAATTGCTTGTGGAGTTAATCACTAGGGATGGAAGAGAATTAAGGTTTAGATTAAATAAACCGAGCTTATGTGTTTGTTATCTAATGTCAACCCATATCTTTCTCGTTGTTAATGCTGCTACAACTTATATCTAGAGAGCTTGTTCTAGGTAGGTTAAGTAGTTAGAGATTAGTTAAAGAGCTTGTTTTAACTAACGACTCAGTAAGGAAAGATGGTGTAACAGAGCTTGTTGTTATGCTACGGTTGACTATTTAATTGACAGTGATATTTTGTAATCAATGATCAACATCAAAATCCAAGAATGATTGATTGCCTCGTAACTGAAGCTTTTTGCTATTTGTCTTTGATACTTAATAATTCTTGTTTTCTTTATTTTAGAATAGTCTCCAAAACCCCCGAACTTCTTCTTTCCCTAAACCCTAAGATTAGATTTTTAATTTAATAATTAACTTAAAAAATTCAGTCTCTGTGGGTTCGGCCCTTGCTCCACTATCTACATAGTAGAGTTAGGAAATTTTATTTTTGGTAACTGACGTCACTCATCACTAGTACTGTGAAATTTAAAGTTCGTATAACTATCAAAATGATATACAATTAGTATACCTTAAAAGCACAAAAGCAAGGCTTGGAGAACGTAGACGAGTACCACAGCTAGGTACAGTTCCCGAGAGAGCCTATATGAAGCCTGAGCTGGATGTCAACCCGTATGATTTGTAGATGTTAAATTTAAGGGGGTGAGCACATCCACGGCTCAGTAAGTAGCTTAAATAAATACAGACTAGGCTCCTGTCGTAAAATATAATCATACATCGATACGATTAAGCGTGAAATAAATAACCATTTCAAATAGCACATGATACTATAGCATAATATAAGTAAAGTTCAACAATTATTCTAATTCTCAATCATATGCATAGTATTTATCCTATCTGATGATAGTTGTCACATTCACAGTTCATAATTGTTTATCCACTATCTCATTGGCATAGGATTTCTCATAATTCATCAGTACACGTGTAGCACTTAGCTCTCAAAGGACTCTAGAGGTGGCTCCCATAATTCACAAAGAAAGCTGCGTAGCATGTTGTTCCTTTGAGTTCTCTAGAGTTGGCTCACACGGTGCAAAAGATCGAGTTTTACTCGGATGACCTCTATGACTTATACTTTTCTAATGATTCACCGATACACGTGTAGCACTTAGCTCTCAAAAGACTCTAGAGGTGGCTCCCACAGTTCATAAAGAAAGCTGAGTAGCACGTAGTTCCTTTGAGTTCTCTAGAGGTGGCTTACACGGTACAAAAGATCGAGTTTTACTCAGATGACATCTATAGCTTATACTTTTCTAACGATTCACCGATACACATGTAGCACTTAGCTCTCAAAGGACTCTAGAGGTGGCTCCCACAGTTCACAAAGAAAGCTGCATAGCACGTAGTTCCTTTGAGTTCTCTAGAGGTGGCTCACACGATACGAAAGATTGAGTCTTGTTTCGTTGCCATTTTCCTAGCTTTCAACAAATACGACTAGGTACTAATCGAGGTCTATGAATTCCACATCGAGAGCTATGTCTATTGCACACAATTCACATATACATTTTCAAAGTATCACAATATATTAACATGCTCACTTGGTGCGACTTAATTAATTCACATGCACATTTCATAATGCAAGCACCAAATTTATACGACTTTATATGCTCAGTAAACACAAATAAACCATAACACATAACACGCAAGTCACAAATAAGATTTCTTTCCAATCAAATACTATTCACGTTCACATCGAGTCAAATTCATATCTTACTGAGACTTACCCTCCTAACCTTTTTCGTGATATTTTATCAAGATTAAAGTGAATTTAGGTAATTATCGAATAAGGGTTCATTCATCTCTTACGAGATGATACTAGTAAAACTTATTTAACCCACTTACCTCGAGGCTTAGCAATTATCTTCCTCGCGCTTCCGAGTCTGTACTCAAACCTCTACACCATTCCACTTCGCTACACATAATCCATTAACATTTTGATAAGTTTACATCATCGTGCTTAATCACGTACTTAAAATAAAGACCTTAAATGCTATTAATTTCGAGTAACTATTAATCTAAAGCTACCTTCTTATCGTCAATTACGACATACCCATGGTACGGGTCCTTATATACATACATATATATATATGTTTTAAGCATCTTTGTGTTTACATCTATATGTATATTCCAATATATATATATATATATTTGTTTATCTATGCTCATCCCATTTTTTTTTCTTTCTTTGTACAAATATACATTATGCATGAGCATATGTATTTATACATATATATATCATTTCAATAATATGTCAACATGTTGATTTATCATGATATATATATATATAGATATATATACACACACACGTCCATACCTCTTTTATTATTCTCATCCTCTAGTATACCCATGTATCAACCGTCAACAATACTTCTCATATTAACATATATTTAAACGCGTATTTATACGTATATATATATATACACATTACCATATTCATCCTTTATAATATCTACACGACATGTAATTATATTATATATATATATATATATATATATACACACACACACCCATGCATATCTCCCAATATCATCATATTCATAATATGCATTTAGGCGCATATATATATATATATATATATATATATATATATATATGTACTTAGATTTTAAACAAAACATTACAAAGCCTTACTTTACCTTGAAAACCCTTTCAAAGCATCCTTGTTAGCCTTTTGTAAAAATTTCAGAATCTAATCGTCAAGCCGTAAATTTTACATTACTTCTAACTCAGTTCCCTATTCGGAAGTATAAGGCTTACTTCTTAATTCATCTTGTGCCATTTCCAATAATTTTCCAAACTTTGGTCCAAATTTGGCACATTAGGTAGGATAGTTTCCTGACCTCTTTTTCATTAAAATTTATATTACTAATTATAGGGATATGTAATTTGTACAAACCCAAATCCTTATCAATCCTGACTCATTTATCTTTCTGAAAATGTAAAGTTTGCAATCAAACTCCATCTGAATTATTTTCTAGGAATTTTTTGAAGTTGACACTAGGCTGTTTGTACCTTGCAGTGAGTATCATGCATTCATATGTACATAGCTTATGCTACATAATTCCAAATCCACAAATTCCAAAATTAGATGAAAGCTAACTTATTTCCCTATCTAGAAATGTAAGGTTCATGATTTAATTCTTCCTAGATCAACATTACCAATTTTCCAGATTTACACTATCTTCCAGCAGTATTCAGGCACAGTGTTACACTGACCTACTTGCACAAAATACTCCATATTTAATTATCAGCATATCCAATTGGTGCAAACTTAAAACCATAATAATCCTATCTCCACTACCTTTTTGGAAATGTAAGGCATGAAACCTAACTCAATTTAGGCTATTTTCTACAAGTTTTCAAAGTTAAGACTGGAATTCACGTTTTTCTGACAGAGTACCCTGTACTCATTTGTACATATCTCAAGTTATAGAAATCCAAATCAAGAAATTCCAAAACTGAATTTTTCCTAACTTAAAAGGCTATCTACCATAATATTTCCAGAATTTTTCTCCTTGTATAACAGTTAAACTGAATGTTTTCATTGCAACCCAAAACAAAACATAGATTCCAGATTTTTTTTGTTCATTACATAGATTCCAGATTTGAAACATCAAGTTGGAATTCAATCAATCCTTCATCCATCGAGTGCCCATTTGATTCAATTTATCATAATTTCATTTTCATACTTAATAAATAAACATTGTAAGGTTAGAAGAATACCTCATTTATCCAAATTTTCTAGCAGCTCTTCCTTCTTTCCTTCGATTTCAGCCTCCCCTTTTCTTCTTTTCTTCTCCTTTCGGCCTTACTTTTCTTTTCTCTCTTTCTTTCTCGGCTGCACTTCTCTTTTTCTTTCTTTCCTTCTCTTTGCCGAGACCTCCTTCTCCTCTGTTTACATTCTCATTTCTTTTACTTTTCAAAGCTTCTTTTAGAAGCCAAAATGATGGTGCCGATGGAGATGTTAGTGGGGTTTGATGGGATGAAGTCCCATCAAACTCCACTAACAACCTATATTATTATTATATCCCAATTCAATTATTTAATATATATATTCTATAATTAAATTACATGATTAATATATATATATATGTAACTAATATACATGTAGTTATATATTTTTATTTGTTTTGTTGTAATTTCTATTTTTATATATATGAAATAAGTATGTGTATATCTATTTTAAGTATTACATATATATATTTATACTATCTACATATGTATAAATATATTTTATGTCTAATATATTTTAAGTGGAGGTATGTATACATATGAATTCTTTATTTTATTTTGTTATATCACTTACATGTAATATGTATTTGTACCTATATCTTAAACATTAATATATATATATATATAATATCTACATACACATATATATACATATACATATATATATTTTCAAATTTTTATGTCTAATGCATTTTTAATGTAGGTAAGTGTACATATATATTTATATATATTCCTCCTTCCTTCTAAAATTTATATATATATATATATATATACACACACACACACACACACATTTAATACTCAATATGTATATATGTATATATATGTATTCCTTTTTATTTTATTTTAACTATTTTAGTTTTCCAAGTATACTACATTTCCTTTAGTATACTTGTGTCCTTGTTTCATTAAAATAAATATACTTATATACTGTGGAATACATGTATCTCTTCGCTATCATACATCTCTTGAACTCATTATTAGATTTTCTAATTTATCTCAAGGTGTTAATCCTTTATTGCTAAATTTACTATACTTGTAACTTCATTCTTGTTGGCTCTATAGGCTATACCGAGAGGGGGGTGAATCGATTTTTCGCTAACTTTAAGTTCGTTTTTCGATTCTTGTAAATTCTCTAGCCTATATTGATATTTTCAAAGTTCTCTAGACTACTCAATTATGCAATATAGATTCAACACAATAAACACAAATATAATTGCAAATAAGTAAAGAGAGTAAGGATAGAGAAGTTTACATAAGTGATTTATAGAGGTTCGGCAACTTTGCCTACGTCTTCTACCTTGAGACGCTCCCAAGGATTTTCCCCAAATTCACTATCTTTGAATTTGTATTACACTCCCTAACCTCTCTTTTTTTCTAGGCTCAAGAGAAACCTCTCTCTTTTTCAAGGCTCAAGAGAAACCTCCCTCTTTTTCTTATGCTAAAAAGAAACCTCCTTCTTTTTCTTAGGCTAAAGAGAAACCTCTCCTTTTACAAGGAATGGATTGGTTTACAAATAGTGCAATCAAAGAAGGCCTCTAAGTAGGCAAATGATTACAGAAATTAGGCACAAGTAAAAGCCTATACAAGATTTGTGCTAAACAATACAAGAGATATGTGAATGATGGAAGATGAAGACTTTGTAGCTCTTGATTTGTTGTTGAGGCTTGAGGAAGATGAATAAGATGATGAAAGATGTTGCTTGGTTGTTCCTCTTTCTTCCTCTAGCTTCTAAGCCTCTATTTATAGTCTCTTTGATGGTTTGTGAACGTTGGGTGGAGCTAAATTTGAATATGACCGTTGTATCTCACAAAACTAGTCGTTACAGGCTATTTTCGGGCAAAGGGATCGATCCCTTTCCATAGGCGATCGATCCCTTCATTCCAGATCTGATTCTTCTGGGCTGAGGGACCTTTTCTAGCCGTTGGGAGCCATTCTACCATTAGGGGATCGATCTCTTCTTTCCAGAACTAATTTTTTTGGGCTGAAGGACCTTTTCTTCCACCAAAAAGCTTACTGCCACTAGGGGATCGATCCCTTCTTTCCAGAAGAAGATTTCCTGCACTTTTTGAGTTAGAAATGATGTGGTCTTTGATCCTAATCCAACCCAAAACATTTTGGCTCTTTTGTGGGAGTTTTTCTTGACTTTCTCAAATGAAAACATAGTCCAAAAATTCATCAAGTGATTTTCTAAAATATTCAAAACATTTATAAAGTATTAAGACCAATAAGGATGTATCATTAAATTATGGTCTTAATGTTTGATATGTTCACTTGAAAATGGATTGAGAAAATCATGTGTGATAAGGCAAATTTACAATATGAATTAAAACATTAAAGCTTACTTAAGTTTTTGTCATTTCAAAATATATATGGCAATTTAAAGCTAACAATCTCCCCCTTTTTGATATGACAAAACTTAATGTAAATTTGCTTTGAAAATTCTTTGATAAAATACTCTGCCTCAAATAAAGCAGGATTTTATAAAGCTCCCCCTTAATATAAGCATGGTTTGAAGAGAATTTTCCAAGAGAGATTTTCAAAACTTTTTCTCCCCCATTATCTCTCCCCTTTAATATCTCTCCCTTTTAATATCTATCTCTCCCCCTTTTTGTCATAGCAAAAAGAAGGAAAAATAATAAAAATATATGCTCCCCCTAATATCATGGCTATGTGAGAATAAATAAATACGCTCCATCCAACAAGAAACATGTTAGTACATGGAACTCATAGCACAAATAAATAAGTCAATATTCACCAAGAGTATGAAATATTCTTTCAAAGAATATGACTTATGATCTTATACCAATTGTTTATAAATAATTTCGCAATAAGTTCTCAATTGGTAAGAAATAAAGCAGGCACCTAAGTATATTAATTGATCTTTAAGGTCCAACTAAGGTGGCAATACATCATGATTATGAGCTAACATTAGATGACATATTAATACATGAGCTCATAAATCATTTTCAAGAAAGAATGTGCTTAGAATTAAATCATATATCAATTAATCACAAATTCTAGCACAAAAGTGTTTCATGCAAAAGTGTCTTATATGAATTCTTCTCTATTTGTCATTTCAATCTAAGGAGCATGAGAAGAATTGTCAATTTAAAGCTCATACCAATTGGCAATTTAGTTTCGGCTTACCAATTATTGAAAATATGGTTACCAATGATACTAATTGTTATTTCAATCTTAATACCAATTGTTACTAATGGTTGACTTAGTCATTTTGCATGAATCCAATACTTATGTGTAGTGTGTTCATGTCAAGAAAATAATCATTCTAAAAATGCAAGAACACAATCACACACCATCAAATATGCATATGGATTAATTAAACATTAGCATACTATCATAGAGTATTAATCCATATTCATATTCACAAAATTATACCACATGGAAGATTCAAAAAGTCAAGGTATTCAAGCAAACACATTTTCTTCCATGAAACTAAAGAATCCTATGCTCAATTTTCCATTCAAGATCTTAACCAATTATGAGCAAGGAAAGATTCAAATAATAAATGCATGGATATTAGTCAAGGTACATTTGTTCAAGTTTTCATTTATCTTTGAATGTTGGAGTTGTCATTAAAGTCCAAGTTCTTTAATAATTTGGCCATAAGAAAAATTTAAGTACATGGATGATAAAGTTTCATGCATTTGAACATTTAGGATCCATTTACCATCACAAATTATAGGCCAATGACCATTACCAATTGTTGAATTTACATTTGG
The DNA here is from genome assembly GCA_031772115.1 of Heritiera littoralis. NCBI lineage: Eukaryota > Viridiplantae > Streptophyta > Magnoliopsida > Malvales > Malvaceae > Heritiera > Heritiera littoralis. The sequence goes on along the minus strand of JAPDPK010000155.1, from coordinate 1,468,120 downwards.
AATCAATCCACTAGATGTATAATTATCATGAAACCTAGTGTGGAATTGATAAATCAAGCTAAGAGACATAATCCTATAAGCATGCTTGACTAAGATGAACAGAAAATATGATCAATAGTCATTATGCACAAGTTCATCAAATTCTCAAATAGATCCATAAATTCTTGAAATATTTCTCAAAATTATCTTTAAGCATTCATTGAAAGTATATTTCAGGATTATTTCAAGATTTATGCAATTCATGAATGTTTTCAACACGAAGAACGATTTTGCACTTGTGAGTTCAATGAAAAATGATATTGATTGTTGAAAGTGATACCATTTGTTGGAAATGATACAAATTGATGGAGTTGATGCATGATATCAATGAAAAATGAATTTTCATAGTTTAAAGATCATCAAAAAGAAGTTAAAATACTGGATTTTAAGTTGAGAAGAAAGAAGATATCAAAAAAGTGAAAAATCCTTCTCAAATTCGGTTGAAAAAGTGCAAAAAAGCCATTTTGGCCTGGGGTGATCGATCCCTAGAGGAGGGGGATCAATCCCTTAACTCCAGAATGCAGATTTCCTGCATTCTGCTCAAGAGGAATCGATCCTGCTTGTTGAGGGATCGATCCCTCATCCTGTTTCTGCAGTTTTTGACAGAAAATCGAACCTTTGAGGTACCAAAACTTCGTTTTTGAGTATTTTAAGTCCAAGTAAGGGTTTAAACATTTGTAAAACATGATTTTGGACTTGTATGAATGAAAAACATGAATGAAAAGCCAATTTACAAAAGATTTTGCAATTTTGGAAGAATTTACACAATAAAATGCATTTTTGGCATCAAAGGAGGTTATTTTGAGAGTTAAGCATATTTTGACAAAACCAAAGCATTGGATACCACAAATATGTCAAAACAAACTTGTTCACATAGGTTTTACGCACATATATCATTAAAGCATACATCTTGTGAACAACATGCCATGATTTTCAACATACAAGTTCTTCATTATTGCTCATGACATGGCATTTTGTATAAATGACATATTTGGTATTTTGAGGAAAGTAAATACATTATCAACACATAGAAAACTTGCTCAAAATGCAAAAATCCAATAATCATTTCAAAAGCATAAATCATGCCTTTCATTCATTCATCAAGAATTGTCCATCAAACACTCAACAATCATTCATCATGCCTTTTGCTTATTCACAATGCATCATTAATCATTAACCAATTTTCTCATCAAAGCATAACTAATCAAATAAAAAATTTAAGGAGTAAGGAATTAAGCTTACAAAACTCCTTTGCTTGAGAGTGTCACAGCCCTTGACCCTATTTTTCACCTTATTTTATACATCTTATATGGTTGGGCTGTCTGCGATACTTTACATTTCTTTTACATATTAACAATTCATATTTAATTCTAATATGAAATACATCCCCTATCTTACTTCATAAGAAAATAGTACTGTGAAAATGTCTAAATCGAAAAATAAATGATCATACCTCATGTCATAAGTCGAGCTGTCGCATCGTCCCCAAATGCGCAGTCGAAATCCTTTAAGTGTTAGAATCTCAATCTTCGAAAACCTGAAATGTTAAAATTAAGGGGTGAGCAAACCACGGCTCAATAAGGGAATTATATGCATACTTGATATTCAGCTTCCTATATGCTGAAAATCTTTTTCATTTTTCCTATGGGGCTCTAAGCTCACATGTAGGAAGGATACTACAGTCGACTAGGGATCCGGATGGAGTAAGGTAGGTATTTTGAAATACCTATCATGTCCCGGAACCTAGAAGCAACTGTAGAGAATAATTTTCTTTTCGTTTGGAATTTTAATCTTTTTTACCTTTTTATTCCATAACATTCTCATATTCTTTTCAAAATAATGCTTTTATAAAATAAAGCATTTAAATAAAGTAACTAATATTCATATATTCTTTGAAAAGAATATTAGTTAAATTCTCATCATTCTCATTTAAAACTCATTTCATGTTTTACTGTACAACCATAATTAGTACAGTACTTTAAATAGCAAAATCAGCTATTAAATCCTTTTCGTATAACATATATATCATTTAAATCTAATATTCAGTTTAAATTTCAAAATAAGAATATTAGATTTATTTTTCCTTCTCTTTCCTTTTTGGAAAACATATCACATATTCATGTCACATATAGTCTAATATTCAATTAAAAATCATAGTAAGAATATTAGACTTATAAACTCCTTTTTCCTTTTGAAAACATATTACATATTCATATCACATGTCATATGAAGATCATCTCGTAGTACTAAAATCAGTACTGAAATAAGCATTATGTAAAATGCTGTAAATCACTTTCATTTTACGTATCACATATCATATGAAACATTTTCATTTTACGTATCACATATCATGTAAAACATTTACATTTCACATATCACATATCATATAAAACATTTTCATATATGGAGACTTAGGCACGCACGCCCAGCCCATCCACTGGATCGTTACTCATATCATGCTATAGACCTCGAAGGGTATAAAATCATCATGTCAGATCTATGGCCATAGTCTATAATTGTTCTTGGCGGATCACTGATCAGGTGTCGGTCGGGACTAAATATCACATATCACATATTACATGTTACATATCACATATCACATATTAGCATGATAGGATGCCATCTAGTCTCAAAACCGTATTTTTCATCATCAATAAACCTTTATGGAATTTATAAAAATATATAATTTCATAATTAAAACCATAAAGGTTATATAATAAATCAAGTGAATATTTAAGAAAATATTTATAAAATTTTCACTTTATCCATTTTTCACCTTTCATTTCATATCACGTATAATTCATATATCGAGAGAATATTTAGAAAACTTTTATAAAATATTCTCTTTATCCCTTTTTCATTTTCTATTTCATATCAAATATAATTCATATATCGAGAGAATTTTCGGTGATCTCATTATCACCAATTTCGAAAACATGAATATTTTAAAATGAATTTCGTTATATTCATGTTTTATGAAAAATAATCATTTTCTCGATTTTCGTGGCTGGAAATCGTTTCTTGTGAAATAAAATCATTTAGTATGATTTTATAAATTTTCTAGAATTTTTCGATAATTTTCGATAATTTTTTGACAGTATAATGGCTGCCGATTGGCTAGCCTCCTGCACGGAAAATACAGTTTAAAATCCAGCCAGTACATCATCACAATTTCTCAGCCGATGAATCATCACAACATTTTCATAAAAGATTTTCATAAAATATTTCATAATTAAAATCATGCAAATTGAATATCCTTACAGTGCTGCACATGCATCCCTTACCTCAGTACACTATAGAGCAATGCCTTAAGTTGCACCAATTATGCTTCCTATCTCATCGAATTATAACTGCAAAGTCACAGTTTAATATAATTAATTTTCGGTATAAAATTCCTTCACTTGTCTAATTCTTAGTTAAATTCTCATTACTTAGACTATTTGAATTTCTTAAAATTTCTCATGCTATATTTCATTCCTTTTCCATTTTCTGTTTTTGGCATTATTTGCCACTTCACAACATCAAGTCATCTTCTTATTTTAATAACCAAATGATCATTCTTTAAGCCTAAGCCTACTTCGCTTATGACCTATATTTTCCATATTAATATATATACATCATCTTTGTATCTTTTCTAGCCCTTAAGTCAATTTATCTCCTCTCTTTTTCTACATCAAACCACGTTATTTTCCTTGTCTCTCATTCTGGCCGAATGGCCTTGGTTAGGTGTAGGTGATTTATTCCTTTAACTATATATATATATATATATATATATATATATATATATATATATATATCACCTATAATTATCACTTTCTTCCACCCATGTATTCAAGTCAACCTACCTTTTCTTTCTTTTCTTTTCTTTTATTTTTTGCTACTTGTTATCCAAACTGAAAGCTCCTTTCTTTGTTTTCTGTTTTTAGTCCACGTTGGCTTTATATTTTATTCCAACATTATATCTATACCTAGTACAATTTAAGCTGCCAAGATCTTCCACATTCACACACAAAAGTCAACCAATACTTTCTCATTTTGCTTCTTATTTTCACATCTTAACAGCCCATTTTATTGACTAATCATGTTACCATTTTTTACAATCGGTCAACAAAATTTATTAACATAAGATTTCCTTTCGTTTTCCAGCTTGCAGGTTCCATACGTGTCAGCCTTGTTTTCTACTTCTATGTCCTTTAAACGCTACAACACCAACTAACAGCATAATCCCCTGTTATTTTAGATATATATATATATATATATTTTAATGTCTTCTTAGTTTTACGGTTCAGCCATGCCACCTCCCCATTTACATAGCAGAAATTTTGCTTCACTCATTCACACATACAAGCAGTCACGTTTCATCCCTCTTTCTCATTTTCAGTTTTTACCATCAGCATACCACCTTTACACCTCTTAAAAATTCTCATGGCTGACCGTTGGAGCAGGGTCCCATATCCATTTAATTTTCTTATGTTCTATCTGTTGGATTATGCCCTTAGAACCATTCATTAGATGATTGACTTTGGCATTTTTTTATGTATCATGACATTTTATTTATTATAGCTCATTATTATATTTGTCTTATAACTGCGTAATGTAATCTTATATGATAATGTCCTTAGAATAGTAATAACACACTATTCTTAAAATATCACTAGTCAAGTATTATTATGAACAAGGATAACAATGTACGATAAGACTAGTATGTCGTTGACTGATGACCATTGTCATGGATATAGGATATCAAGTCATCACATAGGTACATGTTAGAGAACTATGTACTGGATCGACCCTCCATGAGAACGCTACATGGATTGTTATATGAGTGTCATAAGCGATTCTCATAGTGATGATGGTGTATGTGATCCTTTGACTTGAGATCATCAGAGATCCCAACATAGAGAATTGCATACTTTAATGCTGCTAGATGTCATTCGTAACAGGATGGACTATAAAGGTAGTAATTGGGTATGCCTTGATCTATGTAGAGGGATGTTGAGTGATCAAGATAGGATTTATCCCTCTTATATAATAAGAGTGATGTCTTGGGCCCTTTGATAGAGTGAGACTAAGAAATGCATGGCCGTGCTCGAATAAGTCAATATGAGATATTGATTTTATTTGTTTAATTAGTCTACTCAGGAATCAAGAAACACTGATTAGACTATACAAGTGTGACACATTCCATGACTTGTGTCTAATCAAGACATCAAAGGATAAAGGGATTAGACTACATGGTAACATCTATCACGAGTAAGGTTATGTCGAGTCATTGACATTCTCGTTACATGGGTAGCAATGATGTGTTGCTAGATACCGCTCATTGCCTGTGACAATTTTGTCATTGCCATTGTTTTGAGAACCTATTGGGTCGCACACTTAGAACGGATCAATGAGGAGCTTAATTAATCCTATTCTGAATTGGATTAAGGATATATCTAATCCTATTCTGAATTGGATTAAGGATATAGTTAATCCTATTCTAAGTAGGATTAGAGTTCTGTTTGGCAGTAAATTTTACGGTAAAATTTACTGCCTATAAAAGGATGTTTTTTTTTTAAAAACAGGGCGGCACAAAATATAACAGAAAAGGTATTCTTTTAATCGAAGCTAGCAAATCGATTATAAGAATCAAAAACGCTCTTTAAGGCTTCTGATCGTGAGACGTTCAAGAGTCGTGAGATCCGTTCGTGTGGATACCATAGAGGCAGGAACGAAAAGTTACTGCTTGTGATTCGACCAAAGACAGGAAAAATCAGAGAAAACGTTAGGTAAAATCTCGAAACCCTAATCAGGCAACCCTCCGAATCGATCCTGGTGGAGGCCGAATGATTTAAATTCCGCTGCGTGTTTGTTTCGGTTTCCTTCACTATCTTACTTCTTATCATTCACCACACACACATACAGCACAATTTATTGTAGCATTCACGTTACTAACCTACAGCCACATATTTCAGCTTTCTTTCTTTCTCGAAAATCATGTCAACAATCCCCTGATTCCCTATATCGAAGCCCTCATGTCTGACTCTATAACACCTTATTAGCTTAAGTCAGTAATTCATTAATTTCATGATGGTTCAAGGCTATGTGTATTCCCTTGGTGTGTCAACCTTTTTTGTCTTTGTTTGGTCAGCAACTATCATCATCATCGTTTTAATTTTTTATAGGAATTACCCTCGCATGATATCCCTTAAAGTTTTTTTTTTTATTCAAATCAAGCTCCCACTCGACATTAACTTAATCAACACATGCATCCATACCAAACTGAATTTACAAGAACGGAAGTATCACCATACCTGGGCAGAATTGGTTTTGCCAGCAGTAGAGGGAATCACGTATGGCAACTTTAGTTGAACTTTTTAGAAGCATTTGGGAAGCTCTTGCAGCCTAAAATAATTTTTATGATAGAACTCAACAATTTACTGCAAGAAAGAAGGGGTTTGCATAAGGAAAATCGGGTGAGCATTTGAGAATTCAACAGAAACGAGAGGAAGATGCAGCAAGACAGAGGCGGTGGAAAAGACTGAAGAAATTTGTAGAAGTCTGCTATGTTGTCCTGATTTTCATTGGTGGATTTAAACATTTTCTTAATTATAATTAAGCTCTTGTCTTAAAGTCAAAATACTACTAAAATTTCCATTTATTTCCTAAATGTGCCACTGCAAAGAATTTTCTGTCCAACTTTTTTTTTAACTTTATTTATTTTAATTATTTCTTAAGCCAAATTATGGCTTATTTGGTCCACTTTGACCACTCCATGAGAAAACAAATTTTACTCTTGTATAAATTCGAAATTTCAAATTTATCCTACCTAAATTTCAATATTTAGAATTTATCAACTATTTATTTATTTATTTTAAAATTTATTATTTCGTACATGTACAGTACGAAATAACGAGTTCTCACAAAGAGTGCTTTGCCTTGATGTGTTGGATCCACTATTAGCCATTCTTTGAGAAATTGTTATCACCTTGCTAAGGATGGATTTCCAAGCTCTTCCTTTTTCTTATTGGCACAAGCAAACTCCATGAGGATGTGTTGAGCATTTAAATTCCATTGTTCCATTGTATTCCCGTGCTCTAACACTCCTACAACAAACCATATTCAAACATGCTTTGGTACCCACATTTTCTTGGGTCCATGAGTGTGAGAACCCATTTTATGGTACTATACATGTGAATTAATCAATTTTAATGTAATTTCGGAATATTTTGTATAAAAAAAATGAAAATGAAATGAGTTTCAAATGAGAATTATGAGAATTTAACTAATATTCTTTTCAAATGATATATGAATATTAGTTACTTTATTTAAATGCTTTATTTTATAAAAGCATTATTTTGGAGAGAATATGAAAATGTTATGAAATGAAAAGGTAAAGGAATATAAATTTCAAATGAAAAGAAATTTATTATTCTCTACAGTTGCTTCTAGGTTCCGGGACAAGATAGGTATTTCAAAATACCTACCTTACTCCATCCGGATCTCTAGCCGACTGTAGTATCTTTCCTATATGCGAGCTTAGAGCCCATAGGAAAAATGAAAAAGATTTTCAGCATATAGGAAGCTGAATATCAAGTATGCATATAATTCCCTTACTGAGCCGTGGTTTGCTCACCCCTTAATTTTAACATTTCAGGTTTTGAAGACTGAGAGTCTGACACTTAAAGGATTTCGGCTGCGCATTTTGGGACGATGCGACAGCTTGATTTATTACATAAGGTACGATCATTTATTTTCTGTATTTAGACTTACCTACAGTACTACTTCCTTATGAATTAAGATAGGGGATGTAATTCATATTAGAATTTTATATGGAATTATTTATATGTAAAAGAAAAGTAAAGTATCGCAGACAGCCCAACCAAATAAGATGTATAGAATAAGATGAAAAATAGGGTCACGGGCTGTGACAGATTTAATGGTATCAGAGCACGATTAGCCTGATGTCTGTCGATACTTTTGGGAAGAAAATGTGTTGAAAAGGTTAACATCCCCTGTAGTACTGTGTAGTCTAAATACATAGAGAAAATAAATGATTGCAAATTGAATTAAGTGTTTAAAAAGGGGTGAGACTTATGAAATAAGAAATACTAAAAAAGAAAAACGGCTCAGGAATGTTACCTGAAATGGTGATCTTATAATCTAAATGAAGGTCGGTTCGGTAAGGAACAGAAATGGACTCGGTGAGGGCCCCACCAATACTTTTCTGTCCGGATCAAACCGAGACCTGAAAGTGATGATATAAAGGAGGGGAATAAATATCATCATTAAATAGACTCTAAGATCACCGATTAAGGTATTTTGAAAGGAGAGAAAATTTTTGGCCAAAAATGACCAAAATACCCCTACCTCTAAAATTCTACCGAAAGTCAAAACAGCCCAACACAAGTTGAAATTGATTGATTTAACAGAGAAATTGATGGTGTAAGGCTGCATTTCATGCAAAATAATCCAATTCTAGATCCTATTGGATTTCTCTATCAAAATCGAAAAAGATTTTAAATTGCTGATAGTGGTATGAGGAAGGATACTATCAGCACATAAATAATAAGAACCTTGATTTAAATGTATAGTGAGGAGAAAGAAATAAATGTGAAAATGACGAAAATGCCCCTATGTGGGATTATGTTTTGAATTGTGATAAATCAAGTCGATTTTGAACTTATTGATAGTAATGGAGTTATTGAGGGTATAAAAGACATAATATGAGTATAACGATCCCGATTATACACTTGGAGTGTTGATGTGACCCGAATGGTTATAGGGAAGTCGCAGGATGAGCGACTTAGTATTGATTTTATGAGTCTAAATTAAAAGTGTATTAACAGGATATTATTACGGGATCGTTAGATATGATGAAAAGTAAAATGATTACTGATGATGAATGAGAAAGTGATCGGTATGGTTGATGAAATCCATAGTAGTACGATTGATTCTATTTCTAAACAATCATACAATTTTCTGAGGTATTAAATGGATATTTATAGAACCGGAATATTTTGGAATATGTTTTATAGAATAATGTCCTATATGGAGTATATGAAATTGGAGAGTATGCATAAGAATAGTAAGGGAAGATAAGCGATGAGGAAGACAATAGCTAACCTGAATTATTAAATGAAAATGATTGTAAAGGTAAATTACAGTAGTAATAAATCGGTTAGCTGTGAAAGGTGTTAATCGAATAATTACACTTAATACAGCATATTAATTAAGATGATCGATATGCTGTGAAATATGAGGAAATAAGTAAATCAAGGCGGAGTAAATGTTAAAATGATTTGAATATTAAATGTCTCTGCCTTGAGGATGTACAGTGGAAATGATAGGACACAAAGATGAATGTCCAAAATGATAATAGATATGAAATTTAAAAAGTATCGGATGAGATTCCTAATAAAATTTCAGAGTAATATAGGTTGAGAGATCGGGTTAACATTGACTCGATTATGAATACAGAATCTATCCTAAGCTTATATCGGAGAACATAGAAGAATCCGAAAAGCTTAAGAAAACAACTCTGAAAAATTTGTGGATAATGAACTTCACCTATATTGCTGCAAAGAATGGAAATACAGATGATGTGATTAAAGATGAATTAAATGGTGTATTAAATTCCAATTATGAAATAAAGTTCTTATGAAGAACAAATAATTATCCATATAGAAGTGATGTCTTATTTGATTTAATCAGAGATGTATAAGGAGTTTATAAGACTAATCTCTGTATAAGGCATCACTAGATGAAAAGTTGAAAATTGATGGTCGTAAGACGATAATGATTAGAACTTGAGATAATTTTTACGAGTTTCTATAGAGGTTTACAAGGTTAATGAAATTCCTTGTAAGGTATTTAAGCCTAATGAATGAGGCATCTATATAAGGATAGGGTAATGATATACCATACAGTCTAAGGCACAAATGGAAAACGAGCAGCACGTTGTAGGACCTTACCGACTCTCAAAGACAGTGAACTATATGTTAAGTATGGCAAATAAGAGATTTGGCTAGACAGTATCTCTTTCTAAGATATATGATCTCGAATGACAGAGCGACGTGGATCTGTCTATGATGAAGAGATAATGATTGAGATACGAAATGTACTGGGTCTAGCTAAATTCTTTTGCCAGTCTATAGAAGAGTTAATGGGTTAGCTGCTCTAATGTTGTGATTAATAATGTAAAAGAGTAAAGTCAGTGAATAAATAAACGTAAAGATGATATACAAAATGTTAAAAGAGTTTAATAGTGGAGTACTATACCACTGAGGAAAAAGTCGATTGAAATGATGAGAGTGAAAAGATGAAAATGTAATAAGAGGATAAGTACAGGATGATGAGGGAACACAAATATGAAGTAGTTCCCAATTTTAAAAATTAAAAGTGATTTTTGTGGTTGTCACATGATTATGGCTAGATGTAAGATCGAGTCAAGCTCGATAGAGGAAAAGTAATTATACTCAAAGGAGTAAAGAAGTGATTTACATTTGACTGCCAGTCATGTAAATGGAAAATGATAAATATATATCACCTTAAATTGACGGAAATAGTGGATTTGTATGGATAATGAGGTGAATAAATTGATAATTATAGATTCAAGGATGAAGTTAAATAATGAAAAGATTAAATGAAAATTTGATTATGTCATTATGGAATCTAAATTATCAAAAGAGTATATTCTCAGGTATATTTTAAAACCTAAGTGATATAGAGTATACCATAAGAATAAGAGATGTAAGGATGAGATTACATGGAAAGAGATATGGAGAAAAATGATTGTCTCCTGATTCAAGTATGGTAAAAGATGGTAAATAGCAAAGTCTGCAAATGAGCTGCAGCATTTGATGAAACAAATATGAAATGAGTCTTGGAGATAATAATGAAGAATTTAAAAGAGCTATGATAATATGGAAGTGATTATAGACTGATAGTCTAATGAAATCACTTCTCCATTATCAAACTCTTAGATTCCTTAGTGCCATAGTCGAGATATGATTATAAAATGATGAGAATATATGTGAAGTTCCAGTGAGCCTACATGTGATGGGAATCTCTGAGTAGCTATATGTTTATGGGAAATAGCAAAAGGCTCTGAGATTCCAAATTTATTGACAGCACCGCTCCATACAAGATGTAAATGTTTGAGCGTAGAATAAAAATGCTCGATGATATGTTGAGAGAGCGGATGCACGAGATGTAAAAGCCACTGGACAATTACATACAATTGATTAACTTGTTTAAATGATAGTTACCAAACTATATCGACTTGGCACCAAATAGAAAAGATGGATAGTGAACGATATGAATCATAGGTGATATGAAAAGGAGTGGAAATGGATAACTCCCAATTGATAAGAAATTTAAGGGAGTATAAGTATATAATGAAAGATGATATGCAATGGTATCAAAAGTGATTCTGGTGTTGAGAGTATGCTGGCAGTATTATTTAAAAAAAATGATGATTGAGAAGACAGGAATGATAAGTATACAGGATGCAACCACCTTTAATTTAAGTTAAATTTGGAGGACCAAATTTCTTAAAGGTGGGGAGAAAATGTGAGAACCCATTTTATGGTACTATACATGTGAATTAATCAATTTTAATGTAATTTCGGAATATTTTGTATAAAAAAAATGAAAATGAGATTAATGTTTTAAAGATGATATATATATATAATATATATATATATATATATATCAAATATAGTATATGCCGAAGATATCTTTATACTTATAAAATTGTAAATATATATTTATAAATATGTGTTAATAGAAAATATATATTTATAATATATATAAATAATAATAATAAAATATTATTGCAGCAAGCTTCACGTGGAAGCTTGCTGCACTACTAAACATTTAAAACATAAAAGAAAAAAAAAAAAGACAAGGGAAACTAAATTAAAGGACACATAGCTGATTTTTGTACTTAAAATTGGTATTAAATTGAGTTAAAACAGTATTATTTAGCTGAGAAAGTTGGTTTGCAGCAGTGTTCTTCCTTTCCTTCAACCAACGTTTTCTTCATGCTTCTCCTAAATATTTTCGTGATTCTATCAAGGAGAACCTTACCTCTTCTTCATCCTTTAACTTGGGTCTCTTCATAAAAATGATTCCTCACTATATGAGCTCCCTAACCAGCCTTATCTTCTAGCCAAAACAGAACGAAATTAACCTCCCCTGCTGCTGGCAGATTCGGTCTTCTACAGGTAATAAGAAAATAAATAGTCTCAATTTATCTTGCTTAGTGTTTATGTGAATATGAGATGAGTAGATAGTGTTTATTATTATGATTGAAATAAAAACATGGTAGAGAGTTTCTTTGGGTGTTCGGCCATGGTGTTGGATTTAAAGAAATTATTGTAAATTTAATGTGTTTTAGGAAAGAATTAGTTGTGGGTAATGAAATAAACCTTATTGAAACTTGGTTGTATGGGTGAATTACAAAACAGTAAAGTGCAGCAAAGTGGCGTGAAGGGCATAATACCATTCGGTCAGGATTGGCTGAAATATTGTAAGGAAATTTTATGATGTTGAAGTAATATGATAGGTGTACCTAGTGAAATAGAAGATACTTGTAAACTAGATTGAAAAGAAAATAAATGAAATACAAGAAAGATATAGCTACAGAGAGTATGCGGCTGGAAATAAAGAAAGAAACATGTGGACTGCTACCGGCCATGACAAAGAAAAACCAGAAAAGAAAAGAAAATAAGTGACTAGATAGTCATAGAAGAAAATATAAATACAATTTTTAATGATATGGTATAATGATAAATCAAGAATGATTGTAAAGTTGAAAGTGGGAGAAGAATAAATTGATTTTTGAGATCTATTATAGTAAATTCCATAACTTGAAATATGGAATTGATGGTTGATGAATAAGAAATAATATAGTAATTTAATATGCTATATATAGTTAAAGCAAAATAAGTAAAAGGATAATAGAATTTTTGTGAAGGTGAATTTGGAAAAGAATGAGTTATGAGGGCATAAAGATATACTTAATCAAGTATGTTCTACAAGTTAACCATGTGAATTTTATGATATGAGAATAAATCTTTAATTGATGGAAGAAATTTGGAAAGTCTATGATTTATTGAATTTTCATAATGTATTAAGTAAAGAAAAATAAATCAAAGGGAATGAATTATTGATGCAATTGGATATGAATTTTAAGTTTAAACGGCGAAGTTGTGTTTTACTATCGGTGTAGATTTCACTGATTAGACATAAGTAATGTACAATGTGGCTGCATTTAGTGATGAATAATGATTCGAAAATTTGAGAATAATTAATAGAATTATTGGTGAAATTATTTTGTAGCCTAAGAGGATTAGATCACATGTGGTAATATCGAGAAGTTCGATAACGCTAGTCAGGTAAGGGATGCATGTGCAGCACTGTAAGGATATTCAGTCTGCATGATTTTAAATTATGAAATATTTTATGAAAATATTTTATGAAAATATTGCGATGAATGATTGGTTGGAAATTTGTGGTGATGCACTGGCTGGATTTTAAACTGTATTTTTCGTGCAGGAGGCTAGCCAATCGGCAGCTGTTATACTGCCGAAAAATTATCGAAAATTATCGAAAAATTCTAGAAAATTTCATAAAATCATAATAAATGATTTTATTTCACGAGAAATGATATTCAACCACGAAAATCGAGAAAATGAGTATTTTCAAACATGAATAAAATGAGAGTGATTTTAAAATATTCATGTTTTTGAGAATGGTGATAATGAAATCACGGAAAAAAATCTCTTCGAGAATGGTGATAATGAAATCATCGAAAATTCTCTTGATATGTAAGTTACACGTAATACGAGATGAAAAATGAAAGGAAATAAAGTGAATATATTTTTATATAATTCTTAAATATTCACTAAATGGTTTTATAACCTTTATGGTTTTAAATGATGAAAATATATATTTTTATAAATTCCATAAAGGTTTTCTAATGATGAAAAATATGGTTTTGAGACTAGTTGGCATCCTATCATGCTGATATGTAATATGTGACATGTGACATGTGATATGTGATATGTGATATGTAGTCCCGGCCGATACCTGATCAGTGATCCGCCGAGGACATTTATAGACTATGGCCATAGATCTGACATGATTATTCATACCCTTCAGGGTCTATAGCATGATATGAGTGACGACCCAGTGGACGGGCTGGGCGTGTGCGCCTAAGTCTCCATATATGAAAAATGTTTTATATGATATGTTATATGTTAAATGTAAATGTTTTACATGATATGTGATAAGTTAAATGAAAGTGATTTACAGCATTTTATGTAATGCTTATTTTGGTACTGATTTTAGTACTACGAGATGATTTTCATATGACATGTGATATGAACATATAATATGTTTTCAAAAGGAAAAAGAGTTTATAAGTCTAATATTCTTACTATGATTTTTAAATTGAATATTAGACTATATGTGACATGAATATGTAATATGTTTTCCAAAAAGGAAAGAGGAGGAAAATAAATCTAATATTCTTATTTTAATTTTTAAATTGAATATTAGATTTAAATGATAAATATGTTATACGAAAATGATTTAATAGCTGATTATATTATTTAAAGTACTGTACTAATTATGGTTGTACAGTAAAACATGAAATGAGTTTCAAATGAGAATGATGAGAATTTAACTAATATTCTTTTCAAATGATATATGAATATTAGTTACTTTATTTAAATGCTTTATTTTATAAAAGCATTATTTTGGAGAGAATATGAAAATGTTATGAAATGAAAAAGTAAAGGGATATAAATTTCAAACAAAAAGAAATTTATTATTCTCTACAGTTGCTTCTAGGTTCCGGGACAAGATAGGTATTTCAAAATACCTACCTTACTCCATCCAGATCTCTAGCCGACTGTAGTATCTTTCCTACATGCGAGCTTAGAGCCCATAGGAAAAATGAAAAAGATTTTCAGCATATAGGAAGCTAAATATCAAGTATGCATATAATTCCCTTACTGAGTCGTGGTTTGCTCACCCCTTAATTTTAACATTTCAGGTTTTGAAGACTGAGAGTCTAACACTTAAAGGATTTCGGCTACGCATTTGGGGACGATGCGACAGCTTGATTTATTACATAAGGTACGATCATTTATTTTCTGTATTTAGACTTACCTACAGTACTACTTCCTTATGAATTAAGATAGGTGATGTAATTCATATTAGAATTTTATATGGAATTATTTATATGTAAAAGAAAAGTAAAGTATCGCAGACAGCCCAACCAAATAAGATGTATAGAATAAGATGAAAAATAGGGTCACGATCTGTGACAATGAGAGTTAGTGCAAACAATTTTTGATCCTTTGGGGATCCATTTTAAACTCAAATCATCATTATTTATTGCATGCTTTGGCACCCACATTTTTCTAACCACTCTTCCTCTAAATGTGGTTTTTCTATTTGTGCATGCTTGTGAAGAATGGCCTATCCTATTGCATAGTGAGCATGTAAGAGATAAATCATGCATAGAATTTTTGCTCACTAAGAAATTTCTAAGATGAGTTTCTTTTTGATTTGCATTATAACCTAACCCATCTTTATCAAAGAAAGCTCTTTGGGTCTCTAACATATGATCTAGCTTTTGTTGACCCATATAGAACCTAGAGAATGAATTATGCAAATTTAAGTTCTTTTCATTCAACTCATTTATCTCTAAGTTAGCCTCTTCTAATTTCTTTTCAAATTCTAGCTTAGTATTAGTCAAGGCTTCATTTTCTATTTTTAATTTAGCAATGATTTTCTTATATTTGGAGTTCATGCATTGAAATTCATTTGCTAAATCATCAAAGGCATTTTGTAGTTCACTAAAGGTATAATCATTATTTTCACTAGAACTACAACTAGCCTCATCATCACTAATGGCCATAAAGCATGTGTAGGCTACCTCATTATCTACGTTTTTCTCATCGGAGCTATCACTATCACTATCACTCTATGCAGCCACAAATGCTTTCTTCTTAGGTTTCCTATCCTTTTCCTTCCTAAGTAAGGGGCAATCTAACTTAGTATGACCCGGTTCATTACACTCATAACACACTAAGGGGTCTTTTTCTCTTCTACTTGACTCTCCCCTATGATGTCTCCTATTTTGCTCTCTCTCATTCATTCTCATGAACCTATTGAATATTTTGGCAAACATTGTCATTTTCTTTTCTTCCTCATTTCCACTCTCATCACTATCATCTTCAATGTCCTTATGAGTGGAAGACTTAAGTGCTACCCCTACTTTCTTTGAAGGCTCTTCATTTCTTTTTAATTTCATTTCATATGTAAGTAGGGAGCCCATAAGTTCATCTAGAGACAAGGTGTTAGAATCCTTAGATTCTTCTATTGCTGTCACCTTTGCCTCCCAAGATTTTGGCAAGCTATTCAAAATTTTCTTAACCATTTCTATATTGGAATAGCTCTTGCCTAATGCCTTAAGTCCATTAATTATGTTATTGAACCTAGTGTACATTTCACTCATGGACTCATTTTCTTTCATTCTAAAAAGCTCATAATCATGTGTGAGCATACCTACTTTGGTTTCTTTCACTTGATTGGTCCTTTCATGTGTGATGGCCAATTTGTCCCATATTTGTTTAGCATTCTCACATAAGGATACTCTATTATACTCATTGGGACCTAAAGCACAAAATAGGGTGTGCATAGCCTTAGCATTCATTTGTGCCAATCTCATGTCATTTGTGTCCCACTCATCCTCACTCTTAGGGACATCTTTTTCATCTACTTTCTTCATGGGAATTCTAGGACCATTCACTATAATTCTCCACACTTCATAATCATTTGATTGTACAAATAACATCATTCTAGTTTTCCAATATGAATAATTCTCACCATTGAAGAGTGGAGGTCTAACTAATGATTGTCCCTTTTCTCCTAGGGGTGTGCCTACATTCAAGTGAGCCAATTAAGATCGTTTTGCTCGATAGAGGTTAGTCTAAATCAATCTCGAGCCCAAGCTCTGATACCAATTGTTGGCTCTATAGGCTATATCGAGAGGAGGGGTGAATCGGTTTTTCGCTAACCTTAAGTTCGTTTTTCGATTCTTGTAAATTCTCTAGCCTATATTGATATTTTCAAAGTTCTCTAGACTACTCAATTATGCAATATAGATTCAACACAATAAACACAAATATAATTGCAAATAAGTAAAGAGAGTAAGGATAGAGAAGTTTACGCAAGTGATTTATAGAGGTTCAGTAACCTTGCCTACGTCCTCTACCTTGAGACACTCCCAAGGATTTTCCCCAAATTCACTATCTTTGAATTTGTATTACACTCCCTCTTTTTCTAGGCTCAAGAGAAACCTCTCTCTTTTTCTAGGCTCAAGAGAAACCTCTCTCTTTTTCAAGGCTCAAGAGAAACCTCCCTCTTTTTCTTAGGCTAAAAAGAAACCTCCTTCTTTTTCTTAGGCTAAAGAAAAACCTCCCCTTTTACAAGGAATGGATTGATTTACAAATGGTGCAATCAAAGAAGGCCTCTAAGTAGGCAAATGATTACAGAAATTAGGCACAAGTAAAAGCCTATACAAGATTTGTGCTAAACAATACAAGAGATATGTGAATGATGGAAGATGAAGACTTTGTAGCTCTTGATTTGTTGTTGAGGCTTGAGGAAGATGAATAAGATGATAAAAGATGTTGCTTGGTTGTTCCTCTTTCTTCCTCTAGCTTCTAAGCTTCTATTTTATAGTCCCTTGGATGGTTTGTGAACGTTGGGTGGAGCCAAATTTGAATATGACCGTTGTATCTCACAAAACAAGCCGTTACAGGCTATTTTCGGGCAAAGGGATCGATCCCTTTCAATAGGGGATCGATCCCTTCATTCCAGATCTGATTCTTCTGGGCTGAGGGACCTTTTCTAGCCGTTGGGAGCCATTCTGCCATTAGGTGATCGATCCCTTCCCTTAGGGGATCGATCTCTTCTTTCCAGAACTGATTTTTCTAGGCTGAGGTACCTTTTCTTCCACCAAAAAGCTTACTGCCACTAGGGGATCGATCCCTTCCCTTAGGGGATCGATCCCTTCTTTCCAGAAGGTGATTTCCTGCACTTTTTGAGTTAGAAATGATGTGGTCTTTGATCCTAATCCAACCCAAAATATTTTGGCTCTTTTGTGGGAGTTTTTCTTGGCTTTCTCAAATGAAAACATAGTCCAAAAATTCATCAAGTGATTTTCTAAAATATTCAAAACATTTATAAAGTATTAAGACCAATAAGGATGTATCATTAAATTATGGTCTTAACGTTTGATATGTTCACTTAAAAATGGATTGAGAAAATCATGTGTGATAAGGCAAATTTACAATATGAATTAAAACATTAAAGCTTACTTAAGTTTTTATCATTTCAAAATATATATGGCAATTTAAAGCTAACAATTCTTATTACTTGAAATAATGAAAATTACAAAGTGCATCATAGTACTTAACTTATTCTATGTCTCTTATTTATTCACTAACATGGTACAAAGTTTGTAGTTTTTACAACCAACTTCAATTCAACTCCATTGTCTCTTGTTCCCTGCGATCAGCATCCCAAATCATATACACGAAAATCACGGTGAGTTTTCTCAATCTCAAATCACACGGGTATGTTCTTGTTTTATACATTTGTTTACAAAAGTGAATGGCTGCCAATTGATGGAGCAGAATATATATTGTTATGAATTGAAATTTTTGAATTTGTTCGATTAGTTTAGTTCCTATTCCTCTGTGTATGCGATAAAATAATAATATTTTTTGTAGGTATTCAGCTTTGAGAAAGGAAAATATAATGGTATTTGGCATAACAAGTAACTTAATAGTGAAATTAGCACATAAAAGAAATAAGAAACAGAAAATCTGTAAGCTGCGATCGACGACAGAGTATAGATTTCAGAAGGGTGGATTCTCATGTTCACCAGTTGAAAGGCAACAGCTTTAGGTATTTTTTTTGTTTTCTCTTTTTTTAACCTCACGTTCTACTTCTAGCCTCAGATGAAGTTCCTTTTCATTTTGGGTAAATATTTAAAAAATTAATTTGACAACTACAACAAAAAATCGTTGCTCGTAATAAAAAAATTGAAACTACTTTTTCTCATCGTCCTCAATTTGATATCAAATTCACAAAAGCACCAAATACTGCTATAGATGTCATGAGATTTTATTACTACATTTTCAATGGCTACAAATAATGATGGCTAAAATCTCATTTACTAACAGTGACTGCTGCTTGCTCTTAAACATGTACTTTATGAAGACATGATGGACATCTCTAAACAACGTTTTTCTATGGTAGCAATGTTTTCCAAGTAATGGCCTTGATGGACACAATAGTTAAGGATAGCCGTATTAAGTATAGAAGCATATATACATTTGTCATTTTGTTGAGGCTATTTAATCAGTAGCTTTCTATCAGTAGACCTTCCCTGGTAGCTTGTGATTCCGTAGTAATAACAGTCTCACCATAGTTTGTACAAATATTAACGAGATAAACTGGAAACATCTGCATTTTATAGCACTGCGACAGATTTCAAAGTTACATGCTACATAAGTTATTGATATGTAGTGATCTGTCCAGGATTGTCAATCATTACATGCTACATACGCATTTTGTAGTAAATCCCAAGTTTTTAATCAGCTAAAATCCATTCAAATGCCATTAACAGAATCATTGAGAAAGTTCATATTGATGCACAACTCTAATCTTTGTAATGCTTAAACTTGTTCTTTATACTTCCGTCATAGTTCTTTCATGGTAAAATATTCTCAAATCAATAGCATTGGTGCCCGGAGAGTTCGAAAAGTCTGCATAGCCTTTCGCAACTACTGTGACGATTAGAATGTATTAGGGTGAGTTTATTCTATGCTTTAGATAATTCTTCTTGATTTAATTCAATTTTGAGAAGTTTTAGATTTTGATGACTTGCATAGGTGTCTTACATGTCTTCAACAACTAAAGCATGAGTACACCATTGTCAAAACCAAGCTTGGAACAATGTTATCGGTAGTGTTTAGAGATGTTATTTTACCAACAGATTTCATCCAGATTCCTTTCTGTACTCCAGGAATTGATTTTCCATTTGTTTAATTGCAACTTGAAAGCAGCTCTGTTACAAGTGAAGATGAGAAATCTTATTCTCTCGTGTCAGGTTCACCAAAATGATTAAATTTTGGTTGACAGATTCTTGCCAATATGATGTTTGTTTTTTTTGCCAATAAGGAATCATCCAAAGAGCAATTGCCAATATGATGTTTGTTTTTTTTGCCAATAAGGAATCATCCAAAGAGCAACCATTCAAATGTAATTGGATCTAATTCTTAAGGACGCCTGCTCCCTATAACAATGTTCATTTCAGTGAAGGTTCTAGTTTGGGATTTCATTGTAGAGCACCATCACGGTTTAGGTCCCAACACATGAAGGATTAATTTAGCTGCAAGGATCGTGTGATAACCGTAAATTTTTCCATTTATTGGAAATTAGAAATATTGAAAATAAATATTAGAGAAATTAAATAAGACGAAATAAATATAAATTTGCGAGAAACGGGATATTGGTGAAAATCCTGAGAAATGAGGAAGTGAAGAAAAAAATAATAGAGAGAGGAAAAGAATTAAATTGGATAAATTAAAATCCAAATCTAATTAAGAAAAATAAGAAAATAAATGAAATATATTTATATAATTATATATTATTATATAAATGTATTTTTATACCAATACATATGTATTCAAAATATTATGTAGTATATTTTAAAATACGTTGTTATATATATAGAAATATATATATACTATTTCATAAATTCAAATAATACATATGTATATAAATATAATGTTTTATGTGTATATATAATTATGTAAATACATATAGAAGAAAAGTAAGTATGGTTTTATATTAAAGTTTATATGTATAAATATTTTATTATAGCATTTATATAATTTATATATATAAATGTTACTTAATTTTAAGTATATATATAAACATACACATATATACTAGACATGTATTTTGTAATGTACAATATGTGTTTTGTATATAATATATATTGTATAATATTATGTATGAAATAATGTATGTATAACATATAATATATATTATATGTATAAAATATATTGTATAATATATAGTATATAGTAAATACTAAATATAGAAAGAAAATAAAAGACAAAAAAGGAAACTAAACAGAAAAGAGAAACAGAATCGGGAAGACCCCGATTCTGCCTTCCCCAGGCGAGATCACCCCCGTGAGCGGCCGCCGGAGAAGGAAAGGGAGAGAGGAGAAGAGAAAGTCGTCGCCGGCACAGGAAGAGGAAGCTGATGGCAACGCCGGCGAAGCGAAACGGAGAAGGAATCGACGCGAAACGGCGGAAAACCGAGGAAGAAAACGAAACTAGATCTGGCGGTTGCCGGCGGAATTGGCCGCCGCCATTACAGCCGAAGCATCGGTGGAAGGAGAGGAATGGGATGGAGGCCACCGGTGAGGCCAACGACGGCGGAGGAAGGCCGACGGAGGAGGAGAAGTGACCGAAGGTAAACTGAGTAGATCCGCCGCCGTGCCGCCGATCCAGGCCAAGCTGAGACCACCGGCAGCTTCGCCTCGACGCCGGCCAGCTGAAGGACCAACGAGCCGCCGGAGAACCGGCCGCCGGCGAGGAACCGGCGAGGAAAGAAGCTGGACCGGTCTGAACCGGTTTGACCGGGAAAGGAAGAAGAAAAAAAGAAAAGAAAAAGAAAAGAAAAAGGAAAAAGGAAAAAGAAAAAGAAAAAGAAAAAGAAAAAGAAAAGAAAGAAAGGAAAGAAAAAGAGGAAAAAGGAAAATTTAGGAATTCGGAAAATTCCCGGAAATTCGACAACCCGGGATTTTACAAATTCGGTAAGAAATTTCCCGAGAATTTAATTTCAGAAAAAAATTAAATAAATTATGAAAAATTCTAAAAATTAGAATTTTAATTCCAGAAATTATTTTCAGCAATCGAGATAAGGAATCGGGAGAAATGGAGCGCGGGCGCGATCGATAAGCGGAAGTCGCCGACCCGGAAAAAGGTAAGGGATGCATGTGCAGCACTGTAAGGATACTCAGTCTGCATAATTTAATTTGAAATATTTTATGCAATTATTTTATGAAAATTATTATGATGCATGAATTGCTAAAAATAATTTGGGAAGAAGTACTGGCTGAAAGATTTTAAACTGTATTTTCCGTGCAGGAGGTTAGTGAATCGGCAGCCGTTATGCTGCCGAAAATTTTAGAAAAAACTTTATAAAATCATATTAAATGATTTATTTCCGAATTTCGATAGTAAATCACGAGACATGAGGAAATTTCTAAATTTCATAAAATATGAATATAATGAGATGGAACTTTAGAATATTCATGTATTCGAGAATGGTGATAATGAAATCACCGAAAATTCTCGAAATAGATAAATTACACGAATTACGAGACGAAAGATGAAGTGAAATATAGTAAATATTTTATGGATATTTTTATCAATATTCACTAAAGGATTATAACCCTTATGGTTTTAAATCATGGAATTATATAATTGTATAAATTCCATAAGGTGTATTTTCCGATGAAAAAATACGGTTTTGAGACTGGTTGGTATTCTTATCATGCTGATACATGATATGTGACATGTTTAGTCCCGGTCGACACCTGATCCGTGATCCACCGAGGACAATATAGATTATGGTCATAGATTTGACCGGGTTAGTCCTTTACCCTCCAGGGTTTATAGTACGACAAGATTAACGTCTATATTAAAATCCATAAATGATAGGTGACATGTTAAAAAGGGAAATATTTTACATGACATGGAATATGTCAAACGGAAAAGGCCATACCGAGCAGAGACTCGATGATTGAACCGTGGGAGCCACCTCTAGAGTCCTTCGGGAACTAAGTGCTACACGTGTTCCGATATTTCAGTACAGGCCATACCGAGCAGAGACTCGATGATTGAACCGTGGGAGCCACCTCTAGAGTCCTTCGGGAACTAAGTGCTACACGTGTTCCGATATTTCAGTACAGGCCATACCGAGCAGAGACTCGATGATTGAACCGTGGGAGCCACCTCTAGAGTCCTTCGGGAACTAAGTGCTACACGTGTTCTGATGTTTCAGTACAGGCCATACCGAGCAGAGGCTCGATGATTGAACAGTGGGAGCCACCTCTAGAGTCCTTCGGGAACTAAGTGCTACACGTGTTCTGATGTTTCAGTACAGGCCATACCGAGCAGAGACTCGATGATTGAACAGTGGGAGCCACCTCTAGAGTCCTGCGGGAACTAAGTGCTACACGTGTTCCGATGTTAGTATGAGAAATCGTAGGATATTGTGACGATAAGTAAGTGAGTGTGAGTCGTGAATTCGACAAATGTCAAAGAACGAAATAGATTTTAATAGCTTATTTTGCTTTTTAACGGACAGAACTAATTAAGAGAGTACATTAAAACATGAAATAAGTTTTAAAGAAATAAGATGATGATTTAACTAATATTCTTTTCAAGGAATATACGGATATTAATTATTCTATTTAAAGGCTTTATTTCGTAGAAGCATTATTTTGAAAAGAATATGAAAAAGGTTACGAAAGATTAAAAAGGAAAAGGATTTATTAATTCAAAACAAAAAGAAAATTTTTCTCTACAGTTGCTTCTAGGTTCCGTAACAAGTATGGTATTCTAAAATACCTACCTTACTCCATTCGGATCCCTAGCCGACTGTAGTATCTTTCCTACATGCGAGCCTAGAGCCCATAGGAAAAATGAAAAAGATTTTCAGCATATAGGAAGCTGAGTATCAAGTGAGGCATATAATTCTCTTACTGAGCCGTGGTTTTGCTCACCCCTTAATATTAAACATCTCAGGTTTTGATGCTGGTGAGTTCAGTGGATTGTGGATCCTGGCTGTACACGAAGAACAATGTGACAGACCGACTGATTATTTGAGGTATGATTATTTATTCTCTGTATTTAGACACGTCAACAGTACTACTTATCTGATTTGTTACGATAGGGGATGTGTATGATATAAACAATACATTGTAAAATTTATTAACAGTCAGTACAAGTGAAGTATCGCAGACAGCCCAACCGGTTAAGTTGTGTATAAGAAGGGTAAAAAATGTGGTCACGGGTCGTGACAGATTTAATGGTATCAGAGCATTGGTTGGCCTGATGTCTGTGGATACTTTGGAAAGAAAAGAGTTAAACATCCCCTGTAGTACTGTGTCGTCTGAATAAATAGAGAAATTAAATGATTGTAAATGGGGTAAAATGATTTAAAGGGAGTGAGAAAGTATAAACTGAGAATGTTAAAGAAGAAAATAGGCTCAGAAATTACCGAAAAATTTGTGATCCTTCAAATCTATATGAAGGCCTGTTCGGTAAGGAACAGAAATGGACTCGGTGAGGGCCCCACCAGTACTTTTCTGTCCGAACCGAACTGAGACCTGAAAGTGATGGTATAAAATAGGGGAATAAAATATCATCGTTAAATAGACTTTAAGATCACCGATTGAGGGTAATTTGAAGAGAGAGAAAATTTTTAGCCAAAAATGACCAAAATACACCTACCCCCAAAATTTTACTGGGAGTCAAAATAGATCACCAGAAGTTGGAATTGATCGATTTGACAGAGAAATTAATGATATAAAGCTGAATTACAAGTAAATTAATCCCATTGTGGATTTTAGTGAACTTCCCTGTCGAAAATCGAATGAGATCTAACTTGCTGTTATAAGTATCAGAAAGGATACTATCAATACATAGATGATCAGTTCATTGATTTGAATGTATATTGAGGAGATAGAAATAAATGTCGAAATGACGAAAATGCCCCTATATTGGGCAATGTCGGAATAGTGATAAAACCGAGCTGAATTGGAATCCATTGATAGTAATGGAATTATTAATGGCATAGAAGATGTCATATGAATCTAACGATCCCTATTACTGATTCCACTAACACTTAGATTATGGACGCGAAAGAAAAACCCCGAGTGGACTGTGGGCCATAGGGGATAACAGTATGGTTGAGTGAGGCGGCCAGGGCTCCCCCCACGAGTGGACTTTGGGCCATAGTGGTAAATCCTGGGCTTCACAATAAAACAATCCGTGAGGGACTAAGTGCCACGTCTGTGTGACGGGGGCCACCTCTAGAGCTCAGAGCGGACAGCACGGATGAGTGGTGCGGCTCGGGCCCCTCCGGCTTGAGACCGGCAAATCCGAGGCATCACAATAAAACGTGTACAGGCGGACGGCGAACGAGCCGGGGCCTTATATGATGCGATCCAAAGAGTGTAGTGGAATGTCATCAAATGTTTGGCCCGGTTATTGACTGAAAGGGTCGAAAAATTAAGAGTGTATTGAACGGGATCGTTAAATACTGTGAAGAGTGAAATGATTACAAGAATTGACTGATGAGGTGAAAAGTACAGATAATGAAATACATACTGGTGTGATTACTTATGGTTCTGTACGTTTTCATTTCTTTGAGGTATCAAACAGATAATCGTACATAGAACCGACGTATCTTGGAATATGTGCTACAGAATGAGGTACTGTTTGGAGTACTGTGAATTAGAGGATAATTATAAGAACAGTCAAGTGATAAAAAAAAAGAAGATGACCGCTAACCTAAGTTCTTCAGGACCCTTGAGACAGAAATGTGATGGGCGACCCAATGATGGGCGACCCGTAGTGGATCATGTGTCGTGAGATATAGGCGAACTATCTCATCGCCGACTCACTAGTAAGGATAAACCTGAGGCGAAAGGATCGCCTAGGGGATGCTTGTCGATGGTCGATATGAACGGGCGAGGCCCTTATAAGTATCTCAACGGTAACATGAGTGTAAGGAACTAGGTACGTAAGGGGTGCCAAGGTTCAGACCTCGTGGAGAATATACTCAAGGAAACTAAGCCTGAATTCAGTAAATGGAAATGGTTTTAAAGTGAATAACTGAATTGAAACAAGTAGCTGTAAAGTGTGTTGATAACCATTGTACTTGACACAGCTTACCAGAATGAGATTCGTAACGCTGTGAAGTATGACTATGTAATGAAATCAAGGTAGAGTATGTATCAAAATGATTTGAATATGGAATGTCTCTGCCTTGAAACTACACTGTGAAATGATGGGAAACAATGATGAAGGTCCAAAATGATAAAAGAAGCGTGGTTAAAGAAACTATCGGATCAGAATTCCAATAAATTCCAAAGTAACATAGATTGAGAAATCAGGTTAATGTTGATTCGATCGTGGATATGAAATTTATTCTTAAGCTTGTATCGAAGAATATAGAAGAAATCCGACAAGCTTAAGAAAATAATTTTTGGAAAATATTACGGATGATGAAATTCACCAGTATCGATGTAAAGGAAGGAAATACAAATGATATGATTTGAGGATGAATCAAATGATGTACTAAAATTTTTGGTTATACACTAAAATTCTTATGAAGAACAAATAAATATTATATGGAAGTGATGCCTTAAATATGATTTAATCGGAGATGTATAAGGAGCGTATAAGAGCAATCCTTGTAAAAGGCATAATCAGATGAAAAGTTAAAGAACGATGGTCACAAGAGGATAAGAAAGGTACGATTAAAGAAAGTATCAGATTTGATTTCCGATAAAACTTCCAAAGTTATATAAATTAGAGGAATCGAGATAACACTGATTTGATTTTAAATATGAAGTTAAATTCTAAGCTTATATCGGAAGATATAGAAAGAATCTGAAAAGCTTAAGAAAATAACTCTGGAAAATGTGTGAATAATGAAATTCACGTGTAGAGGTTTAGATGACGAAAATACTAAAAAAAAAAATAAATAATTTGAGAATAAAGGAGTTATCTGTATAGGTGTAAATGAGAGAAATGCAAATGATGTTGAGTTGTAGACAAATCAAAAAGGATATATTAAATTTCCATCATTGATGAAGTTCTGGTGAAGAACAAGTATTAATCTACGTGAAAATAGACGCTTTATTGATCTGATTAGAGATACGTGAGGAGTAAATAAGACTAGCTGCTGTATAAAGCGTCCTTAGATAAAATATTGAAGGTTGGTGTCCATAAGATGATGATTTGAACTCGAAGTGAATTTTACGAGTTCCGATTGAAGTTATAAGGGTAATGAGTTGCCTTGTAAAGTAGATAAGCCTAAAGAATGAGGCATCCTTACATGAGTAAAATTGATGAAATACTGATAGAGTCTAAAGTATAAATGGAACATGAGCAGCATTGTGATATAATCCTTAAACTCTTAAAGGCTGTGGAATTGTGCTAAGATTAACAACTAAGAAATTTGGCTAGACAGTATCTCCTCTTGAGATATATGATCTTGAGACGACAGGGTGACAGTAAACCTGTCTATGATATAAAGATAATGATTGAGATACGAAAGTAATGAGTCTAGCTAAATACTATTGTCAGCCTATAAAAGAGTGATGAGACTGGCTGCTTTATAGACGAGATCTAATTAAAGAAATTAAAGTCGGCAGATGGCTAGTGTAAAGAAAAAGATGGTACGCAAGATTTTAAAAGATCTTAGCAGTATAGTACCATGCCAATTAAAAATATATATATATATGTATATATATATATGAAGAGATAAATAGTAGAAATATGAAAACGAAAATGAAAGTGGAATAAGGAAATAAATTGCATGATGAGAAGGGAACAGCAATATGAAACAGTTCCCGCAGTTAAGACTGAAAGTGAATGGTGTTGGTTATCACATAACTGTGGCAAGATGTAAAACCAAAGCCAGAACTGATAAGTGAAAGTAATGATACTCCAAGGAGTAAGATAATTGATATGTTTACTGCCAGTAAAATGTTTGTACACATAACCACCTCGAAATGATAGAGATGGTGGAATTGTATAGATAATGTGGTGCTTAAATGGATAATTCGAGGATTCAATCACAGAATCTAAGTTATGAAAAGAGTATATTCCTGGTTATATCTTAAAATTTAAATGATATTGAATATACCATAAGCGTAAGAGATGTAATGACCATACTACATGAAAAGAGACATGGAGAGAAAATGATTGTCTCATGATTTATTTCTGTAAGAGATGATTAACAGTAAGATTTGCAATGATATGTAGCCTTGATGGAATAAGTGTGAAAATGAATATTGTGGACAATAAAGAGTCCAAAAGAGAAATAATGATATGGAAGTGATTAAAGACTGATGATCTAAATAGAATCATTTTCCATTATCAGACATCTAGATTCTCTAGTGCCTTAGTCGAAGTATAAGTGTTAAACGGTGTGAATGTGTATGTACAGTTCCAGTGAGCCTTACATGTGATGGGAGTCTCTGTGTTGCCATATGCTAATGAGAGATAGCAAAAGGCTTTGAGATCCCAAGTGTATTGATAGCACCGCTCCATACTGATATATATTTATATATATGAGCGTGAGATTGTAACCGCTCCATGATATTGAGAGAGCGTGTGCACGAGATGTGAAAGCTACTGGGACACTTACATATAATTGATTGACACGAGTAGATGATAGTACCAAATTATGTCGACTCGGCACTAAGTGAGAAGAATGGATGATGAACAGCATAAATCAGCTGTAATAATAAAATATTATGTATGGCTCTTATATGAAAAGAGTAAAAGTGAATAACTTTTGATTTGAGAAATGAACTTACGGGAGTATAGACATATATGTGATGAAAGACAACATGTAGTGGTCTAAAGCATTCTTGATGTTGAAAGTGTATTGGCAGTATTACTTGGAGGATGAACTAAAGGTCAGAAGTCATAAGTATACGGCATGTACCACCTTTGGACTTAAGTTAAATTCGGAGGACCGAATTTCTTAAGGTGGGGAGGATGTGATAACCGTAAATTTTTCCATTTATTGGAAATTAGAAATATTGAAAATAAATATTAGAGAAATTAAATAAGACGAAATAAATATAAATTTGCGAGAAACGGGATATTGGTGAAAATCCTGAGAAATGAGGAAGTGAAGAAAAAAATAATAGAGAGAGGAAAAGAATTAAATTGGATAAATTAAAATCCAAATCTAATTAAGAAAAATAAGAAAATAAATGAAATATATTTATATAATTATATATTATTATATAAATGTATTTTTATACCAATACATATGTATTCAAAATATTATGTAGTATATTTTAAAATACGTTGTTATATATATAGAAATATATATATATACTATTTCATAAATTCAAATAATACATATGTATATAAATATAATGTTTTATGTGTATATATAATTATGTAAATACATATAGAAGAAAAGTAAGTATGGTTTTATATTAAAGTTTATATGTATAAATATTTTATTATAGCATTTATATAATTTATATATATAAATGTTACTTAATTTTAAGTATATATATAAACATACACATATATACTAGACATGTATTTTGTAATGTACAATATGTGTTTTGTATATAATATATATTGTATAATATTATGTATGAAATAATGTATGTATAACATATAATATATATTATATGTATAAAATATATTGTATAATATATAGTATATAGTAAATACTAAATATAGAAAGAAAATAAAAGACAAAAAAGGAAACTAAACAGAAAAGAGAAACAGAATCGGGAAGACCCCGATTCTGCCTTCCCCAGGCGAGATCGCCCCCGTCAGCGGCCGCCGGAGAAGGAAAGGGAGAGAGGAGAAGAGAAAGTCGTCGCCGGCACAGGAAGAGGAAGCTGATGGCAACGCCGGCGAAGCGAAACGGAGAAGGAATCGACGCGAAACGGCGGAAAACCGAGGAAGAAAACGAAACTAGATCTGGCGGTTGCCGGCGGAATTGGCCGCCGCCATTACAGCCGAAGCATCGGTGGAAGGAGAGGAATGGGATGGAGGCCACCGGTGAGGCCAACGACGGCGGAGGAAGGCCGACGGAGGAGGAGAAGTGACCGAAGGTAAACCGAGTAGATCCGCCGCCGTGCCGCCGATCCAGGCCAAGCTGAGACCACCGGCAACTTCGCCTCGACGCCGGCCAGCTGAAGGACCAACGAGCCTCCGGAGAACCGGCCGCCGGCGAGGAACCGGCGAGGAAAGAAGCTGGACCGGTCTGAACCGGTTTGACCGGGAAAGGAAGAAGAAAAAAAGAAAAGAAAAAGAAAAGAAAAAGGAAAAAGGAAAAAGAAAAAGAAAAAGAAAAAGAAAAGAAAGAAAGGAAAGAAAAAGAGGAAAAAGGAAGAAAAAGAGGAAAAAGGAAAATTTGGGAATTCGGAAAATTCCCGGAAATTCGACAACCCGGGATTTTACAAATTCGGTAAGAAATTTCCCGAGAATTTAATTTCAGAAAAAAATTAAATAAATTATGAAAAATTCTAAAAATTAGAATTTTAATTCCAGAAATTATTTTCAGCAATCGAGATAAGGAATCGGGAGAAATGGAGCGCGGGCGCGATCGATAAGCGGAAGTCGCCGACCCGGAAAAAAGTAAGGGATGCATGTGCAGCACTGTAAGGATACTCAGTCTGCATAATTTAATTTGAAATATTTTATGCAATTATTTTATGAAAATTATTATGATGCATGAATTGCTGAAAATAATTTGGGAAGAAGTACTGGCTGAAAGATTTTAAACTGTATTTTCCGTGCAGGAGGTTAGTGAATCGGCAGCCGTTATGCTGCCGAAAATTTTAGAAAAAACTTTATAAAATCATATTAAATGATTTATTTCCGAATTTCGATAGTAAATCACGAGACATGAGGAAATTTCTAAATTTCATAAAATATGAATATAATGAGATGGAACTTTAGAATATTCATGTATTCGAGAATGGTGATAATGAAATCACCGAAAATTCTCGAAATAGATAAATTACACGAATTACGAGACGAAAGATGAAGTGAAATATAGTAAATATTTTATGGATATTTTTATCAATATTCACTAAAGGATTATAACCCTTATGGTTTTAAATCATGGAATTATATAATTGTATAAATTCCATAAGGTGTATTTTCCGATGAAAAAATACGGTTTTGAGACTGGTTGGTATTCTTATCATGCTGATACATGATATGTGACATGTTTAGTCCCGGTCGACACCTGATCCGTGATCCACCGAGGACAATATAGATTATGGTCATAGATTTGACCGGGTTAGTCCTTTACCCTCCAGGGTTTATAGTACGACAAGATTAACGTCTATATTAAAATCCATAAATGATAGGTGACATGTTAAAAAGGGAAATATTTTACATGACATGGAATATGTCAAACGGAAAAGGCCATACCGAGCAGAGACTCGATGATTGAACCGTGGGAGCCACCTCTAGAGTCCTTCGGGAACTAAGTGCTACACGTGTTCCGATATTTCAGTACAGGCCATACCGAGCAGAGACTCGATGATTGAACCGTGGGAGCCACCTCTAGAGTCCTTCGGGAACTAAGTGCTACACGTGTTCCGATATTTCAGTACGGGCCATACCGAGCAGAGACTCGATGATTGAACCGTGGGAGCCACCTCTAGAGTCCTTCGGGAACTAAGTGCTACACGTGTTCTGATGTTTCAGTACAGGCCATACCGAGCAGAGGCTCGATGATTGAACAGTGGGAGCCACCTCTAGAGTCCTTCGGGAACTAAGTGCTACACGTGTTCTGATGTTTCAGTACAGGCCATACCGAGCAGAGACTCGATGATTGAACAGTGGGAGCCACCTCTAGAGTCCTTCGGGAACTAAGTGCTACACGTGTTCCGATGTTAGTATGAGAAATCGTAGGATATTGTGACGATAAGTAAGTGAGTGTGAGTCGTGAATTCGACAAATGTCAAAGAACGAAATAGATTTTAATAGCTTATTCTGCTTTTTAACGGACAGAACTAATTAAGAGAGTACATTAAAACATGAAATAAGTTTTAAAGAAATAAGATGATGATTTAACTAATATTCTTTTCAAGGAATATACGGATATTAATTATTCTATTTAAAGGCTTTATTTCGTAGAAGCATTATTTTGAAAAGAATATGAAAAAGGTTACGAAAGATTAAAAAGGAAAAGGATTTATTAATTCAAAACAAAAAGAAAATTTTTCTCTACAGTTGCTTCTAGGTTCCGTAACAAGTATGGTATTCTAAAATACCTACCTTACTCCATTCGGATCCCTAGCCGACTGTAGTATCTTTCCTACATGCGAGCCTAGAGCCCATAGGAAAAATGAAAAAGATTTTCAGCATATAGGAAGCTGAGTATCAAGTGAGGCATATAATTCTCTTACTGAGCCGTGGTTTTGCTCACCCCTTAATATTAAACATCTCAGGTTTTGATGCTGGTGAGTTCAGTGGATTGTGGATCCTGGCTGTACACGAAGAACAATGTGACAGACCGACTGATTATTTGAGGTATGATTATTTATTCTCTGTATTTAGACACGTCAACAGTACTACTTATCTGATTTGTTACGATAGGGGATGTGTATGATATAAACAATACATTGTAAAATTTATTAACAGTCAGTACAAGTGAAGTATCGCAGACAGCCCAACCGGTTAAGTTGTGTATAAGAAGGGTAAAAAATGTGGTCACGGGTCGTGACAGATCGTGAATCAATAAATTTGGGTGATAGACGAAGGTGTTGGTCCATCGGCGCCTTAGGGGCAATCATCTGCGCCAGTGTATAAAAAGACATTTGAAATTCTTACAATAGTGAGGAGAGCTTATGGGCAATCAATGTCTTACAATGTTATACATTGTAAATTGGTTGGATCTTGTTTGTTTCATTGTGTAATTCTTTTATGAATGAAATTTCCTTAACATTTAAAAAAAATTAAAATCTTTATCGACTTTAATTTTGAATCTTGGTATTTGCTCATATTTCCATGCAGTAATATGCATAGATTAATATCCTATGAATGTGGGCACCCCATCTTTATGTGTCTTACACCATATTGAACTCCAGAACCCATAAGGACACCATTTTCAAAATTATAACAGACAAAACTACAAAATGTTCCATCAATATTGCTGTACAACTATTGTTGCCTATTTCACCAACTGCAACCAATTGCTTCCCACTCTCATCTACACAACTACTACTATAACATAGAAATTCTGCTATAATGCACTTTGCAATGACATATTTGGCCGCCACATATTTCCTAACAGCTACCAAGCAAGTGAAAGGATGGCACCGTTCCATTACAATATAGACAACATGACATCACTGGAATATAGATAATACTAAAGCTTTCTAAGGTTAAAAAAAATCAAGAATTAAAAGCAAGAGTTGCAATGAGATTTATATGTATGATTAGAACACAGATAATACTTGAAGCATTTCAAAAGTGTCTTATTATTACTAATTAAAAATCAAAGAAAAGTTATGTACCTAAAAAACGATAAAAATTGTTCATCAAATTGTATCACAATATCTTATCCATCGAAAAATATAAAATAAAAACTTGTAAACTTTGTAAATTTCTTTGAGAAGAATTTTTCTTCATTTCTCCACATACTGTGCTTTTGCTAGCAAAACTCCATACCTGAAAATAATTTAACAAAATTAATTAAAGATGTATATTGTAATATAAAAAAATTGTAAATAAACTCATAAAAAGTCATACCTTTCACTCTATAACTCCAGAATTTTCTACTCCTTTACAGCTACGCTTGTTATGACCATACCCTCCACAAATTTGACACGATCGCCTTTTTACAGTTGTATGAGTTAAAGCTATCTCAAGGCTGCTTTTGATTCTTCCACTCTGAGACTCATGAGCACCCTTTTTTCGACCCTTAGTTTGCGAAATATGTGGATCACCGATATTTTTTGGCAAAGGAATCTGATTCAATTGATTCTTTATCACCTCATGAATCACTTCACTCGTCAATTGTTGGCTAGAACCATTGTCTTTTGCTGTACTAGCCACCACTTTGGGTTTCCATCATGGAAACCTGTTGGAGTATCTGGTCCAAGTCTCTAACAATAACTTTATACATCTCTTCGAAATTTTTAGCAAAAAAAGATAGTTGATTTATGAGTTGACAAACATGTAAAGTTCTTAAAGCTGCTGACTTCTCATGATCGACTTGAAGACTGTTGGATTATGCCCTTAGAACCATTCATTAGATGATTGACTTTGGCATTATTTATGTATCATGACATTTTATTTATTATAGTTCATTATTATATTTGTTTTATAACTGCGTAATGTAATCTTATATGATAATGTCCTTAGAATAGTAATAACACACAATTCTTAAAATATCCCTAGTCAAGTATTACTGTGAACAAGGATAACAATGATACGATAAGACTAGTATGGGGTTGACTGATGACCATTGTCATCGATATAGGATATCAAGTCATCACATAGGTACATGTTAGAGAACTATGTACTGGATCGACCCTCCATGAGAACGCTACATGGATTGTTATATGAGTGTCATAAGCGATTCTCATAGTGATGATGGTGTATGTGATCCTTTGACTTGAGATCATCAGAGATCCCAATATAGAGAATTGCATACTTTAATGCTGCTAGATGTCATTCGTAACAGGATGGACTATAAAGGTAGTAATTGGGTATGCCTTGATCTATGTAGAGGGATGTTGAGTGATCAAGATAGAATTTATCCCTCTTATATAACAAGAGTGATGTCTTGGGCCCTTTGATAGAGTGAGACTGAGAAATGCATGGCCATGCTCGAATAAGTCAATATGAGATATTGATTTTATTTGTTTAATTAGTCTACTCAGGAATCAAGAAACGCT
This sequence comes from Heritiera littoralis, assembly GCA_031772115.1. Taxonomy (NCBI): domain Eukaryota; kingdom Viridiplantae; phylum Streptophyta; class Magnoliopsida; order Malvales; family Malvaceae; genus Heritiera; species Heritiera littoralis. The sequence continues at coordinate 1,433,283 of JAPDPK010000155.1, read as the reverse complement.
GATTAGACTATACAAGTGTGACACATTCCATGACTTGTGTCTAATCATGACATCAAAGGATAAAGGGATTAGACTACACGGTAACATCTATCACGAGTAAGGTTATGTCGAGTCATTAACATTCTCGTTACATGGGTAGCAATGATGTGTTGCTAGATACCGCTCATTGCCTGTGACAATTTTGTCATTGCCATTGTTTTGAGAACCTATTGGGTCGCACACTTAGAACGGATCAATGAGGAGCTTAATTAATCCTATTCTGAATTGGATTAAGGATATAACTAATCCTATTCTGAATTGGATTAGGGATATAACTAATCCTATTCTAAGTAGGATTAGAGTTCTGTTTGGCAGTAAATTTTAGGGTAAAATTTACTGCCTATAAAAGGATGTTTTTTCTAAAACATAGCTGCACAATTAGAAAACAGAAAAGTTTTTCTTTTAATCGAAAGCTAGCAGTTCGGTTATAAAGAATCAAAAACGCTCCTTAAGGCTTCTGATCGTGAGACGTTCAAGAGTCGTGAGATCCGTTCGTGTGGATACTATAGAGGCAGGAACGAAAGGTTGTTGCTTGTGACTTGACCAAAGACAGAAATCAGAGAAAACGTTAGGTAAAATCTCGAAACCCTAATCAGGCAACTCTCCGAATAGATCCTGGTGGAGGCCGAATGATTTAAATTCCGCTGCATGTTTGTTTCGGTTTCCTTCAAAGACTTCGCACACTTTCAAAAATTCCATAACCTTTATTTGCTTCCTTTGTCCAGCGTTTCAAAATGTAATGATTTGGAATCTCAACAATATTTTTAAAGTGAAAAATTGCCAACATATGTCTACATAAGATGCCTTTGAATTCAAACAAATTACAGCCACAAGCACCAACTTTAGAACTCAAATCAAGACGTACAAAAAAGCTGTCATGAGAATCAAAACAACTAGAAACCTTATATTCATAACAAGAGTCAGTTTTTGTTACCTTTTGCTTTATAAATTGATTACTCTTGATAAGCTCATCTTGAAAAAGATTAAAAACATTCTTTGTATAGACCAATGCTCCATGATGCTCCATTTTAGAACCATTTTTCAAAATCCGAGACTTGTGCCTTGATTCAAAATCTTCTTTTCTTTCTTTGTCATAACAACTATTAACTGCCTTTTCATAATTCACTACAAACTCTTGCAATGTAGTAGTGGAATCTACAAAAGAATCAAAAAAGGAATTTAGGCTCTCACTCCTTTGAGTAGTGTGTATTCCTGCAAAAAAAGTATTCTGATTATAAATAGGAATCCATGAATTGCAAATCTCATACAACCCTTGAAGCCATTCATTTTGTTCCAAATTGTTCTTAACAATCAATTCACTCCACACCTTCTTAAACTCCTCTATGGAAGATGATTGACGGATGCATCTCTTCAATTCACGTTTGAAAGTAGAGTTTTTATGATATATGTGGGAAAGTTTCTCTGGAAATTTCTTCTTTATATGCCAAAGGCAAAGAAGGTGGCGAGATTCAGGAAAAACTTTCATTACAGCAGCCCTTATAGCTAAATCTTGATCAGTAAGTATGGATATTGGTGCTTTTCCATGCATCGCCTCAAGCCAAGTTTCGAACAACCAAATGAAACTTTGCTCAGATTCATCTTGTAACAAAGCACAACCAAATAAAATTGATTGGCAATGGTGATTTAATCCTACAAAAGGAGCAAATGGCATACTATACCTATTGGTTTTATATGTGGTGTCAAACGTAATGGCATCACCAAAACGTTCATATGCCAATCAAGATCGAGCATCAACCCAAAATAAATTTACCATATAAGCGTCACCATCACACTGAATCGCATAAAAAAATTAGGATTCTCAGCTTGCTTTCTTCTAAAATAGCATAAGACAGCTTGGACATCTCCTACATCTAAGTTTTTCCTCCTAAAATCTCTAAGATGATTCTAACAATCTTTATTTCAAAATTTATAGTCAACATTACTTAACAATGCAGCTACCTTTCCTATAAGAATTCCCTCTTTGTTAAATTTTTCAACAAGGCTCTTAGCTGCAGAAGTCATTTTTTTATGGAATCTAAGATAAGACACACTCTTAGGACTAATCATATCAAGATTATGTTGATTTGAAAATAATTTTACAGTCCACTTCTTACTTTTCTTCACCCTTGCTACCTTTAACAATGCTCCACAGCTGGTTCTTAAAGTCGAACATCTCTTTTTAGTTATCTCAACATCATTTTCAGTGTCATTATTCTCTATAACTCTTTCTTTATACCTACCTTCGTTACAACAAACATAGATGCGACTTACTATTTCAATAGTTTGAGAGCCTGTTCTACTTGAACAAATGCAAATAACCTTGTTCCCTAGCAAAGATTTTATAAAAGCTCTCTGCCTCATCTAAAGAGTTAAATTCCATTTCAATAAATGGCTCGGATTCCTTGACAACATTATCAAAGGCTACAACGTCTAAATTAGCTTGTAAGCTACTACATTCATTAACTAATGCACCATGCTGACTCACCTCTATATTTTGAATATCACCAGTAAGTTGGGTATCCTTCAATGAGGAACTCTCCGTAGTATATTTCAAGGAAAATCCTAAAACATAAGTCAAAAAGAAATCTTTCAGATGCGAAATTTGTCCAAATAAGTAAAAATATAAGCTCATGCATATCAATTGCCACTAATTTACCAAAAAAAGACTTCCACTGTTGAAAGAAATTCATATCATAAGTTGCAAACTGTAATATGTAAAGCATGGAGTTTGAAATTTTGGTGCAAGCTTAGACAACTCATGATTTTTTACAACTTGAGTGGTATCGAGTGTTGATAATGGCTTATTAGGGTTAAGATGATTATTTCTTTCATCTACAAAGCAAGGCACCACTTAAGTTTTAGATGAAATAAAATTTCCTGCTAGTCTAACATCAACTAATCTAACTTTACTTCCTTGTCAATTTAGATATCTATTACTCAAAATTTTTTTTTATTCATGTTTCCTTTTGGGGCCGACATTCTGTTTTGTCAAACTTAGTTACAAACTTCAACCACATCGAAAAACTTATAAAGACTGAGTCAATAATGCAATTGTTTGTTAAGAAATTTTCTCTTAGGCTAGTATTTTATGTCATCTCACCCTAGGTTTACTAATTAAGCTAAAAGGATGAATGCCTAACTATCTTCATGCAGTAATAACAGAAACCTTGAGATTGTATCCCGCTGTTCTCATTGTAAGTACTTAATTTAGAAGCTTACAGATTTTCTGTTTCTTATTTTTTTTTATGTGCTAATTTCACTATTAAGTTACTTGTTATGTCAAATACCATTATATTTTCCTTTCTCAAAGCTGAATACTTACAAAAATATTATTATTTTGTCACATACACAGAGGAATTAGGAACTAAACTAATCGAACAAATTCAAAAATTTCAATTCATAACAATATAGATTCTGCTCCATCAATCGGCAGCCATTTACTTTTGTAAACAAAAGTATAAAATTAGAACATACCCATGCGATTTGGGATTGAGAAAACTCACCGTGATTTTCGTGTATATGATTTGGGATGCCGATCGCAGGGAACAAGAGACAATGGAGTTGAATTGAAGTTGGTGATTCAACAATATTCCCAAAGACAATGAGGATTGCCGAAAAAGAGAAAGAGAGATATGAGAGGGAAAATGAAAAATAGAGGGAAATAGAGATGGCAGTGTGAGAGAGGGAGAGAGGCGACAAAAACAAAAACAACATGAGAAGGAAAGAGAGAGGTAGACACAAAACGTGAAAGAATGGCAATAAAAGTGAGAGAGGGTGTTTTAATCTGAATGGTGCTTTTAATTTAATCTAAAGGTCAGAAAAGTGTGTAAAATTATAGATTTTTATACAGGTGTAAGTGGATCCCTCCCCATATATATATATATATGTGTGTGTGTGTGTGTGTGTGTGTGTGTGTGTTACAGGATGCAATCAAACCTAAAAAGTAAATCACATGAACGCTAACGTGAATGTGTTTAAATTTATATTTTTTGGTATTAAATAGATATAATTATTTTTTTTTGGCCAGTGAAAAAATGCAGCACCTCACAAAAAAAATATAATTATTATTTAAAACTAACTACCTAATATCTCTTACCCCTTAAAAAGCAGCTTGCAATCTCTCCCTTCTCAATGCGAAAATAACCTCAATTCAAAATTTTTTAATTCATAAGTTAAAATTTATAAATTAAATATATAATTTATTTTTTTTAAATCTAAATTTTTTAAAAATTTGTTTTTTTTTTTAATTTAAGGGTGTATTTGGATAAAAAATTTCAACAAAGAAATTCATTTCAATTAGATTATTTAAAAGTTGAAAATTAAATTTCCTTGTTTGGCGATCAAATTTAAAGAATTTCAAAATTTAAGATGAATTTCTATGAGAAATTTGAGATGCAAGTTACCTCTTGAAAATCTACTAAACTTGTGCCTTTGCAAAATTCCTCTAAATATTTCCTTATTTTTTTTTACACATGACCCACTATTAATATGAAACTAAAAAGAAATATATTATTTTAATTAAATATAATATATATTTTTGTTTTTATATTCTTAATAATATCTATATATATTTTTACAAATATAAAGATACCTATATTGCATATTTTTAAATATTTTTCTTTTATAATTATTTTTTTATTTGCATCAAATTCTAGTATTCAAAAATTATTTCTAAAACGTGTTTATCCAAACAAGACAATTATAAATGCTAATATTTTAAATTGATGAATTTTAAAATACCTTCATTTTAAAATGTTTCAAAATTTAAAAATTCCCTATCAATACACACTTTAATATTGTTTTGATAGGTTTGGATATGTTTCAGAATATTTATTGTATGTAAAAATAAGACAAGTACAAAAAATTAGACTCGAAAATCGGGTGAGACTAAGTTTAAGCTTCCTTTCAATCTCTTAATACCTTAACTAAGCCAAACCTGAAGTCAATCTATGGACATCTGTACTTGTAACATACATTTACAAAATTAGCATGTTGTTTTGTGCAATTTCAGTGATTGAGGTTATCTACATCTTTTTTTAATTGAGAATAGTGGTTGAAATTATTTAAATTTGAATTTGAATCTTACATTATGATAACTTTTTTTTTAATTGATCGGGCAAGAGTTTGCTTAGACGCCTTATTCGTTTTAACTTCATAATTGACTTCAAAATTGGTTAAATGTAATTTTCAACATTTACTTTTGATTTTTGTTTCACCACTCTCTAATTTAACGAATAGGCTGTATCATATATCAGCTCATTAGCACTTACTTTACAACTAACCATTATTAAACTCACCAGTAATAAGGAATTTGTTAGGTGAACTAACACCTTCATATATATATATATATATATATGTATGTATATATAGTTTTACTAATAGGCCAGAATTCATAGGTGAACTAACACACTATCATCCATTCCATTTGCTTTTAGCAAGCAAATAGTACTATATATGCTATCTCTTTCTTACACTCGTCCTACTTTCCCTAAAGGGATTTCCACAATAAGATTTCAACTTCATTGAAATTGCCCAATTCCATTGAACTTTCTCCCCTTCCAATTGCAAGCATAGTGAAAGCAAAAGAAAATGTTTCTTTCTTTTAGTTTAATTTGTCTTCATCTTGCCAAATCAAAAGATTATCTCCAAATAATGGAGAGATTTGTCTTCATCTTACCAAATCTAAAGATGCAACCTTTCAGATACAGGACACAGCCAGTAGGGAGGCTGAAATAACATGTTAA